>WHYT01017371.1:709674-728852 GCA_009806455.1 Tetrax tetrax | reverse complement strand
TTTTTTTTTTTTTTTTTTTTTTTTTTTAATGCTTTGAAGGTGTAGTTTTTGTAAAGAGTTTTACCTGTGATTTCTTTCTTGAGGGGAATCCACAAGTTAACCAGTGGTCACAGAAAAAAGAGTTGTAGAACTATACTAAACTTTTGTTACACAGCTTCATCTTTAATAGTAGTGTTACAAATATAGCAAGTAGTGTTACATTTCTGTTGCAGTTTACCTTGTTATTACGTTCCATGATAGTCTTCTAATTGTGTGGTATAGATTGAAGCTTTTGCTCTGTTAGGTTTTTTGAAGAGCTAAAAAGAGGTGAATGTTGTGTACTGCTGCACAAAGACATGATTCCGCGTGGAGAAAATAAGTTGCGCAACAAATATTTGTCATTTCCAAGGAGTAACCTCCATCTACCTTGCTTCTAGAGAAGAGACTCCCAGAATAGCCATCGTCTCACACAGGAAGAGGCAGACATGGAATTAGATCTAAGACTTTTCCCTAAATTGCAAGATGTGATGTTCCACAGAAGACCTTGTACACGAGCAGGATGATATAGCTGACCTTGTGGCTTGTCACTGGTGTTTACCATTCTGTTCCACATTGCTAAGTAACTTAGCATCTTACCAAAAAAAAGTTGTTTATAAACCTTTTGTGTTGTGGAGAAAATTGGTAATTTAATAGTTCACTTTAGGAGGTGGGCACAGTGATTCTTTTATTTAAGATGTGCGACTGATGTTTTGTGCTTATAAAGGAAGCAGAAGTTAAGGTTTAGAAATTAAGAATATGTAAATACATCCATAAAGATCTTGAATCTTTTACCTTTCTGAAAAGTTCCTTAGGATTTCTTCTTCAAACTCCTCTAATCAGAGTTTGCTTAGCAGCATTTCGGTTCTTACATGTGATTCTCTATTTATGTAATATTCCTCAGTGGAAATGTTTTCTATATATGTACAATATTACACATGTTGGTTTGTATAACACCACCACTGATAGTCGTTTGCTTTGAGATGATGCCTCAATGCAGTGAGCAGATGAAAGCCACCTGCATGACAGTTGTATTCTTCAGCTCCAAAAGGAACAAGTGATGTGGAGAAACTGCTCAGAAGTCTTCTGGGTCAGGATCTGCTTTCTGTTTGAATATGAAGGATGAGCGTTTGTGTTTTTCCTTCCATTCATGTCTGGTTATCTCCTTGTCTGTTAGCAGCACATTACATAGGTATAAAAGTGTCTCTGGAGAATTTAGCCATGTTTGAGTTCTTGGTGAATTTATACTTGGTGGCTTAGAGTCTTGTTTAATTGATAGCTCTCCTGTGTTAATCGTTGTTTTGTTTTGTCTTTGACTTTGAAGGATTCTTTACCTTGCTGAACTGATAAAGCTTGCAAGACTAATGTGTTCTGCGCTTCGCCTGAGCAGCTAAATTGAGTGTGTCCTCATTTAGGCGCAATTTAGAAGCTTAGTCATCTGCTTACTCTGGAGTTTTCATGTGGTCTGGGGTTTCTGTTATACAAATATATTATTATGGTGTTTTTGGCCTAGGTGCGTGGAGCTGCTGAAGTTGCACTGGCTTGTAATAAGTCTTCAACTTCCTCAATTTTGTCTACAAATTAAATCTAAGCTCCTGTCTTGAATGCTTCCATATTACTGCAGAACACAATGTTAAACACATGGAAATATAATTATACTGACTCTTACATTGACATTCTGGTTTTCTAGAATTCTTCCCACTAGGGATTGCCACTCATTTGTTTGTGTAGCAATAGTCTCCAAAACCTTGCATGGAGCCTTTTTTTCTTCTTTCTTTCTTTTTTTTTCTTTCTTTTTTTTTCCCCTTAGGTCATGTCAGTGAGTAGATATACATGGCTTTGGCTTCAAAGATCTTGCTCTCAGAGGTACTGATTTTGGGAAAACTTGACTGAGTTGCTTAATCTAATTTGGGTTCTTTCCTTTACAAACCTCACACTGAGTTCTCGTGCTTGCCTGGACGTTGACATGTACTTGTACAGGATCAGAGTGTTGCGCTATTGAATTTGTTACCTCATTTTCAAGAGATGGAAACAGGAAGGAGGATGAAATTAGCTATTGTAATTTGGTAGCTACAGAAGCAAATAGTGACCGTTGTCATGTTGTCTGTATTTGTTTGCACAAATTTGGATTAGAGTCTGGCATCAAAGGGACCAGGCTACTTACTGCAGAAATTTTTAATGAGTTGCTGTGAGAATATTCATTTTTTTCATGTTCTTACTTCTGCAGCTGAGTATTGATTCATGCAAAAGAACTGGGTGAAAGGAAAGTTGCCCCTCTAAAGAACAGCTGTTGTCTTTTAGGAACTCCTAAAATACAGATGATGAGTGTTGCTTTCTTCTCCCCACCCTACCCCCCAGGAATTTGTGTGTGTATGAGTTTGGCGAAGTGTGTACTGAAGTTGGTATAGCTTACCTGTATAGAAGGATTGTGAGGCCAAAAAGAAGTAAATCCTAATACTCTTTTATTCGTCCAGTAGTCTGTATAAAAATCCTAATGTTGTACAGTCTGTCACTTCTAAGTTGATGACTATGAAGTCATTTGGCCTTTGTAGTGAGTGCTATCAGTACTAGTTCAAGCATTTCCAGTTAGTTGAAAACAAAACAAACAAACAAAAAAAAACCCAAACCCAAAAATAAGTTGTCCTGCATGGACCTGAACATCAGATATGATTTGTTGTCTGCATTTGAGTAGCATCCAAGCTATTCCTCAGCTTCCACAGAGCAGAAAGAAAATAGTTGTCCCCCAGAAATCTCAGAAGATGCTTGGGGCGTTAGTTATAAGGGTGATAGTGGAAAAGAGCTTGGCTTGAGTAAGGATATTCAGTGAGTAAGTTTGAGCCATTGTGTGTTAAGATTTGAGCCTGTTTACTGGAAAGACAGTTCTGAAGACTTAAATCAGAATGTGTTGCCTCCCAGGAACTAAAAGCTCAAATGACTTGAAGCTTAATTTTTCTAGAACTCTTGATAGAGTTCTTGCGGTACCCACAGTGCTCAATTCCCCTTGGCTGCCTATTGCTGCAGCTGATCTGTTAAAATGAATGCCTTTTTGTCTGGTGGTGCCCTAGTGGGATCCGATTTTCCTCTATTAGAAGATTTAATTATTCTTGAGACAAGGCGGAGAATAGAAGCCATTGGTTAATATTGTGGTTATGTTGGCTTAAGCTTGATTCACTAGAAATTAATGGAAAACTGTTCTGTTTTGGGTTTGAAGTTGAAATGTGTCAGGATCCTTTCCTAGTCACAACTGTGTTGCTCTTTGTTTTCCCTGTGTTAGACCTGTCCGAAAGCTGAACTTAAATTGAGCTCTGTTTCATCTTTGACTGAGAACAGCAGTTGACTGCTCAAGTAATTTTTCAAGCAAATGAAATAATTTTATTTGTGAATTTAAAAAAAAAGTTATCTAATTAAGAGGTAAATCACCTCCCCCTCTGCCAGTAATTCCTGTTTTCCTTTATATTTTAATTTTTTCCTTACTTGCCTCTCCTGTGGCCAGCAGGAGCAGGGAGGTAATCATCCCCCTGTATTCGGTGCTGGTGAGGCCGCACCTCGAGTACTGTGTTCAGTTTTGGGCCCCTCACTACAAGAAAGACATTGAAGCCCTGGAACGTGTCCAGAGAAGGGCAACAAAGCTGGTGAGGGGTCTGGAGCACAAGTCTTATGAGGAGCGGCTGAGACAGTTGGGATTGTTTAGTCTGGAGAAGAGCAGGCTCAGGGGAGACCTTATAGCTCTCTGTAACTTCCTGAAGGCAGGTTGTGATGAGCAGGGGTTTGGCCTCTTCTTCCAGGCAACAAGCAGGACCCGAGGAAATGGCCACAAGTTGTACCAGAGGAGGTTTAGGTTGGACGTGAGGAAAACCTTTTTCTCCCAAAGAGTGGTCAGGCACTGGAATGGCCTGCCCAGGGAGGTGGTGGAGTCGCCGTCCCTGGCAGTGTTCAAGAGGCGGCTTGATGAGGAGCTACAAGATATGGTTTAGTAGCTCTGGCAGAAATGGTAGTGATGATCTTATAGGTCCCATCCAACCATGTGATTCTATGATTCTATATGATTCCTCTAAATTTGAACCTAGAAAAATGTACCTAAGTCTTGTTACTGAAGTAACAGAACTAGCTCTTTCCAATTCAGAATGATTGTGAGCTTGCAAGTTCTGGAGCCTCTTTTGTCTTCAGAAGTGCCTCCAGCCTTAGGAGGTACTAAACTGTAGCAGGCTTTGTGATTTAAGGGGTGATTCTTCATTTTAAGTTAATTTGCAACACTCAAATGCTGTGTATGAGCTGCAGCTCTGCTGCTGGTCTGCCATCTTGATGTAAGCTTCACTGTCTTGTAATACTACAGCTACTGAATTATCCCAAATGTTGTGTTAACCTCAGGAGGTTGTGGAATGTTCTTCATAAGTAACCTAGTACCTCTGCGTTCTCTCACATGTTTGCTCTCTGCAGCTACAGGCAGATGCTGGATCAGGTAGAGAATTTCTGTGGCTCAGTATTGAAACTCTGTTCAACAGTGGCTGGGAAGAAAGTGTGACTGCCAGCAAGTATGCTTCTCCAGAGCTAGCAGGTCATCTATTAGTTTTGAGTAGAGCCAGCTTTCTAGTGGAGGCTTGATGATAGGGCTGTAGGGATCAACATGCACATCCTGTCTTGCAATTCCACAGCTCCCAAAAGGGATTTCTCTTCTCCTGTTGGGCTTATTTTTCACTCCTGCAAGACAAAGTGGTGGTGTTTGTCCTCTTTATGTTCAGACAAAGCAAGTTTCTAACTTCAGGTGAGGAAGGAAGCAGACAAGATAACTCTGAGGAGAAAAGCTTAAGTGAACTTGAAATGGCAAAGCTTTTTGAAGACAAGTAGTGTTGGCAACGTCATCGAGAATGACTACAAGTAATGTGTGGCAAAGATTTTTTCAGGGAGGTATAGATGAGCAGTGATGTTGAGAAAACGTTCTTACGACAGACGTAAACTTTGTGCCCTGTCGTCTTGTGAAGTCTTTGAGATAGACTGGTAGAATGTGCCTCATATCCTTGCCTCCTTTCGACTTCTTGGATGATAGGGTGTTTCTATTAATTATTGTTGATTCAAGTGCATTATTATAATATTGGATGGATTTTGGCTCGGGGCTGCTGTTGTCACTCCCATCCCTTTTATGTTTATTAACAGGTTTTGCTTGCCAGTGTAAGGCTATATTGATTTGACTTTTGTTTGGTTTTAAGTAACTTTCAGGATAAGAAGGTACTGGATTCTAGTAATATTCTGGTTGCAACATAACCCAAGCTATTCTGTTTTCAGTATTTAAATTCTTTTCTCTGGAGATCTGTAATGCTCTGTCTATTTTCAAATCTGTTTTCCATGTTGTCCGGTCAGGTGTATCATTTAAGATCTTGAATGGCTCTCATCAGTGGCAAGAACTGCTTCTTCCCCCTTGAAAAATGGCCTCATAACCAACTGTCAGTCTTCTCTAATGATACGAAATACATAAAAGGTCTATCTGCTTATTCACATAAGAGGAATGGGTCTGTGGTCTTACAGTAAATTTTAGATGAGTTGAGGGCCATCTCTGTAGAAAACGGAGTTTAAGAGGCTGATCCTTAGCACTCTGCCAGTTATTTTCAGCTTTTTTTTTCTTCCCGCCCCCGCAACTGAATCTGGTCTGTCAGTTGTCCCTGTCAGGATAGATTTGTCTTGTATTTCGGTTTTACACCATCTGTTTGATGGCTGCAATGTATGTTTTAACCCTATGATAGATTTCTGGAGCTTTTAATTAGATTTTTACCTTTCGATCTGTGAGTGGCTTCTTTTTCTGAGACCGTAATTTAATTTTGTCCCTCAGGTGGAAATCATATTAACCACTGGCTGTATTATTTCCTTTTCTAGCCCTGATGAAGGGAGCATTTTCAATAAACGTCAGTTCAGTTAAAATGAGGAAGAAAACTCAGTGTTTTAAAGCTGGTGTTATCTTGACTTTCCATCAAGCAGTCTGCAAAACCTATCTGAAATTTACTTCTAAATTGATTTCAGAGTTTGTATTGCTCACCAAACTCACTCTTACCTATGCTTTCCTGAAAACTTGCACTACTGTTGCCGAAATGATTCTTAACTTCTTATGTCAAAGGGACGTAGGAGAGTTTCCTGCAGAGAGGTCAGTCTGACTGCCTTCGTACTGCGGGTGTGTGCTGAGGAATCGGCCCTGTGGCAGCAGCATCAGGTTACTGATGAAGACTCTCAAACACCTATTAAATGTTTTCAGAGGCCAAGCAACACTGGGAATTTTGCGAGAGCGTTCTTATGGTTGATACCTCGCAGACTGCAATGTGAACCTGTGTTCGTTCCAGTTTGAGGTGCAAGGCTTTCAGCAGTGATGCTATATTTAGGAGTTTACTTGGAGAGTCTTGAACTCTCTTCTGTTGTGTGCGGATACTGTGGTGGCATTATGCTGCGACTATGCGTGCAGGCAGTCGCCCAAAAGAACAAGACAGATAAGCTGCAAGTAATTTTTCAGAATGCTTTCTCTGTGTAAGTTCACAGTCATTCCTGTCTACATAGATAGAAGATTGGTGGTTCTATTTCAGCCAGAGCTCCATGGAAATGTAGGGATAAGCTCTTCTGAAGGTTAATGATTTGGAGATTAGTAACCCATTTTAATAGCCTGTGAACATGCTTGTAGAAGGTGAGGGGATGGTGATGAACTCAATTCCTGATAGATTTTTTTGGGCGCGGTGTTTGGTTTTTTTTTTCCTTCAATTTTTATGCTTTTGCTTGGGAGGAACTGCTCTTGTTAAACAAATGAAAGGTCACTTGGCAGAATTTTAAATTTACTGCAATTTTCATGATATCAGTTGAAAAATATGTAATGCAAGTTAGGCTGCTTTAGAATTGAGGGCCAATTGGTACTGTTTCATCTGCTTGTGTTCATCCTTTTGCTCTTCCTGTCTTTGCTGAAAGCCCTTTGGGACTTTTTTATTTTTACGACACTTAACATGAGGAAATCTTGAGCTATCATAAGGGTGCTCCTAGGCATGATAACAGAAATGGTGATAAATTTCATATTAGTGAATCTGAGGTTCTGATCTCCAAAATCACATCACTGTAAAATGCAGTTTTTCATGTCTGACTCCAAACTCTTTTTTCCAAGAGCTGGAGTCTGCCAAAGTTGGCTGCTTGACTGGAGAACGAAGGTGGAGTGGAGGGCAAGTATGTGAATGAACGTTCTCATGAAATGTGCAAAAGATAAGCATTTAACTGTTATGGAAATAACCTGCTGAAAGCAGAGGCATAGTGCATTCTTGTGCACACTGATAGTTAGTTAGAGGTCTGTCTCTTAATCCTTGTTTTTCAGTTGGTCTTTTTCCTTTGTTCCTATGGCCGGTTAGGAATGTGTTTGGTTAACTTGCACGAAATAAATGCGTTAGTAGCTTGGAAGGCATTACTGGCATATGTTGTTGTGGCACCCTAATGAGTGACTTGGACAGTTTCAAAAGATCTAGCGCGTTGTGAGCCTTCCCGCTTTCTCAGGTCACAGTAAAACTAAATGTGTTAGGCCAGTTCAGCCAAACTGCCCTACTGTATTGTTTTCACTCATATTTTTTATGGGTATGCCCTGGTGAATAACGAGCACTTCTTCAGATAATTTAGCAGCTTTTAAAGTTGAAGAGGTACTTGATTCTGTCTGGCGAAAACCATTATTAGCATTAGCAGTAAATACAGTTTCATGTATTGCATAATGCTGACCTCGTACGAAAACTGAACTTGGAAAGGCTTTTTCTACAAACAACTTGCCCCAAAGTAGGAAAGATTCAAGTTCCTAACTTCAGTCTGTCTTTAGAGATTGCAAAAAGCTCATCATGAAACGGAAGGCATTTCCCTGTAGTTTTGTAACCATATTCCTTGGGATATGCTGTCTTTTGCAAAGATGGATGACCAAGGAAATCCTTAATTGTTACCCAGAGCTCTCTGTAAGAATATAATTTAGCTTTATGTTAATGACTTTTTATTTCCGCTTACAATAAGAAAATAGCAAACAGCACAGAATCCTTCTTTGCCAAATGTTTGTCCATTCTCTCTGTTTCAGAATATAACACATGGCATGTAAAGCTCATTTAACAAATCTGGTCATATAACATCAAGCCCATTAAAATTAACCACTGCGTATGTGTGTACCGGTCATCCACAGATATGGAGACATTAATGTTTAATTAAAACATTTGTGTTCTTTAAATATGACTCTGAGAAATTTTAGCAAGAAAAAACTGCATCCTGAAAGCAGTTCAAATGTCTTGTCTCTTCCTGTTAGTCATAAAGTGTCTTTTTGTCTGAATGTGAGTGGGAGCTGAACTTATGGATTTTCCCCAAATTTATCTTTTATCTGTGTGATGGTTTTGTTTAGGCTGGGGAGACTTTACATTAAGTACATTTTTTGAAATGCTGATTTTGGAAAAACCCAGATGAAGTAATCTTTGCTTGGTGAGGGTGGTAGTGGTTACAGCGTTGCTTAGCGAGGTGGGAACTGCTGGGTCACAAGATTCTCCGAAATAGCTGTGGAGTTGTAAGAGGATGCTAGCAGTCTCATCCTGTTGAAGTGGCAGAGCTGGTTAGAGATGATGTTTTAAGAATATAGCTGGGGAGCAGAAAAGAGAACTTATTTAGGCATTTCAGAAATACACAATTGCTTCCCTCTACTATTTCCTTATAATAAGTGCAGGAGGAAGTTAGGCTGGAGACAAGAATGAAGTGATGAAACAAATCACTCCAGTAAAATTCTTGAGCAGAGAAAACTTGTTTTCCAGAAGAGGAAGTAGATATTGAGAAATAAAGCCTTAAGGCAAGGGCTGGCTCTTCAGAGTGAGACGAAAACACACATCTGGATATAACTTTCTCAGATAAGAATGTGAAAGTATAAGAAACAGACAGTGATCCTTTAGAGTCACGAGTTTTAATAGATAACATATGAAAAGGCAGCAAAAGATGAGGAACAATCAGAAGTGTTTTATGGATTTTTTTGGGTGAGTTGTTTGGTTTGGGTTTGTTTTTGGTTTTTTGGCCTGAAAAGTTCTTTAGATAATTGCTTATGAAGTTTTTTGGAAGCTGAAAATGAATTATTCCCAGTTGATGTTAGCTTCATTTTATAGAATAGATATTTTTCAAGGCTGTTTTTCCATAGTTCTTAGGTTTAGTCCGTAGTAGTTTTATAAGCGTGAGTAGTTTCAGTAACTTGAAATATCAAACATGTGTGCCGAGTCTTGTTTAGAAAAACTTGAGTTTTGTGTTCGTTTAGCAAACATTGTGAAATCAATTCAGCTTCACTCCAGCAAGTCATCCGCTCAAAATCGAAGGTCGTAGGAGGATAGGAGGGCACAGAATTGGTGGGAATCTACCTGAGAATGAAGGAAATTGCATGTGGTTGTAACTTCTGGATGTTACTTGATCATGTCAATACACAGCTTCCTTCAAAATTTCATTTTACATTTTAAAACTGTTCTACATCTTTTGCTACAACCTCTTGGCTGAATCCGCTCCTTAGTGGCAGTGGTAGATGTGTACACTCAGTGTGATCCTTCTTGGAAGGGGTAGAGTTGGTGAAACTGGAAGCTTGTTGAATTAAAAAAAAAAAAAAATCCTGAACAACAAGAAAAATAATGCTGAACACAAGCAAAGGCCTCTGTTACCTTTCCAGGAAAAGATCTCCTGGGAAGAGTTTCTAGTCTGTGCATGTCTGGGAGTGAGCAAGGAGATTAAATCAAGGCTTGATTTTCATGTCAGACTTCACTAAAATAATGTGTTTATTGGTGGAACTGTTTCCCCAAGTCTTCAAGAATTGCAGCAGTCAGAAGCAAGTGTGAAATATTTCAAGTCCTAGAAGTCCAATTGTCTGTATTAGTGAAGAGCACCTAAACAGACGGCGGTTTCTTCACTGCGTTACGTTCAGTCTATACCACATAATTCAGTGAAATACAGGCTTAAATGTAAATATCAGATACTGGCTCTGTGGAATAAAGCAGTGTGAATTTTGCTGAAGTTTACATGCAGTGGTATTTTTTTTTTTCCCCAAATGAGCCTGTTGTGATTGTGTACAGAATTAAAAAAAAAAACAACTCACAAAAAAGACAAGTGTGTAGAAGAGTCAGGGCAAAAAATGATCTCATAAAAATAGGTTTTTAAAATCAGTCCTTGTTTCTCACTTGATTGCATTTGGTTGTCAAAATCCTTAATTAACATTAAATCTGCATTACACACACTGGAGAAATTACTAACATTTTGGGACGTATAGATATTTGCCATAAATTTTAGTAATGACATTAACTCTGAAGAGTGCTTATGCTTCTTAGAAGACTTTCTAAGTTTCAGCTATCACAGGTTATATTTTACATTGATTTACAAGCTGTTCCTGTTTGAGATAGTGAATGTGAATTTATTTGGGAAACTTTAAAGTCCAAAAGTGAAGATTGAAGTGCTTGCACATATCTGTTCGTGTCCTGATGAGATTTTTTTCATTTGGTGGTTTAGTAAAAATCTGGCCCAAAGAGTGTTTGACATAGGTTTCTAGCTGTGTGGCCACTTTGCCTTTCTTGGGATCGCACTGAACTGAGGTAACCACCTGATGTCTGTACAAGCAGCTGGAGCACGTTGGATACGAAAGATGAGATACAGTTATAGGAGTTAAGTAGGAATGATTAAATAAAATCAAGAATTGAAAAGAAATAGGTTAAAAACAAGTTTTTATATATGCAAGTGTTAACCTTGGGCCTTTTAATATTAATGAAAAAGAAACTTGAGCTAATACGACACAGTACTGTACTACTTTCTCTTTATAATGTGCACATCTTGACTTCTTCATATTAAATCATGTTTCTGTAGCAACTGTATTTTCAAGTATTTTGTATAGTTTTCTTTGTGCTTTACATTTAAAGCTTACTACTAACCTTTCATGGCCCCCCAAAACAAAGTCCAACAAACAAATGTTTTACCCTTTCCTTTGTAGGAAATGTAGAATCATAGAATCTTTAAGGTTGGAAAGGACTTCAGGAGGTCTCCTACTCGAGCCTCTGCTCAAAGCAGGGTCAGCATGGAATTCAGACCAGGTTACACAAGGATTTGTTCAGTTGGCTCTTGAAAACCATAACACATTTATCTAACCTTTTCTACAGCTTGTTGTCCTGATAGTAACAATGTGTGTGGGTTTTTGCCTTCTTTTTTTTTTTTTAAAATAAATAGCCAGAATTGCTTTTATTCCAGTTTATAGTAATTGTTTCTCTTTTGCTGCATATTTCAGTGAAGAGGCTTGCTCTGTTTTCAGAGTAACCCCTCTGTGGATGTTGGAAGACTCTTCAGTCACTCAAAGCCTGCCCTTCTCTGGACTAAACAAACTAAGCTTCCTCAGACTCATATTGTGTAGTCAAGTCCTTTAGCCATTTCAGTGGTATTTTACTGGACTTGGCCTAGTTTACTAGCATCTCCTTTGGACTGAGAGGCCCAGAACTGGACACAGTATTACCCGTGTAGTTGAGAAAGACACTGTTCTCCCTTAATGCACAGATGTTGTTTCAGCATAGAAGGCAGTCAGGTTTGTCAAGCATGATTTAACTAAAGTAAATGTGTTGGCTATTTTCAGTCTTCTGTCTGCCCAGCAGTTGCTTCCAGTAGTATTTGCACTGACTTTTCCAGGGACCAAAATGAGACTGATTCTGACCAACCTGCACTTTGCCGTATCATTCTTTTCAAATTTTTGGAAGACACATGTAAAGTTGACCTGTATCAGAGATGTCACAGCAAGGCTGCACTGCGTCAGCAAGATCTCTGCTCCAACGCATGTATCCTTTCTGTTCCCACAGGCTTGTACGCGTCAGGATTTCTTAAGAGATGCTTGGCTTGATTCTCTGCCACTACTGTCTGTTCCTCTTCTCCTTGAACCTTCTCTTTGGACATAAAGGCTTCAGAGACTGTTAGTGAAGACTTGATGCAAAGAGGGCATTGAGCACCTCAGTCTGTCACTAAACCATCCTTACTCCTGATGACCTTTGTCAGTTTGAATTCTAGCTGAGCTTTGACTTTCCCAATACCATCACTGAATGTTTGGGCAATGTTTCTGTGCTCCTGTGTACCGTACCCTCTCTTCTGCGCTGGAGCTCAGTCGGGAGATGCCTGTTTAGCCCAGGTGCTATTCTGAGACACCTCCTCATTTTCCTCTGTTTCTGGATGGAGTGTTCTCGTGGTAAGGTTATTCTAGGCTGCTTGCCACAGATGTCCCCCTGAAAAATGTCAGAATTGTGCAAAACTATATTCTACTCTCCTGAAGTCCTGTAACTATAACAATTACTCAGGAGTTCCTGCAGGCTGGGACAAAGATGTATTTCCCTGGAAGAAACGGAGTACTGGAATTACTCAGCCCGTTCATTGTGCTGTTTTCTGCAGGTGTCAGGTACAAATTTCAACAGCAGTCTGCTCAGTGGTGAGCCCAGCCACTGCACAAGTTGCAAAAGGTAGTTTTTTTCTTGGTGTTTTTTAACATTTATAGTTAACCAAGTAATTTTTCTTCTTTTTATAAGGATGAGGACGGCAACGTGTTGCCTGCAAGCAGTTCTAGATCATTTGGACACTTAATGTGGGCTAGTGACCAAGCACTACAGTAATGGGCTTAAAAATGGATAGCTTATGCACAAAGTTAGGGCACTTAACCTCTAAGATCAGTCTTCTCATTGTTCAGACAGAAGGCAAACAATCTGAGTCATACCTGAAAGCCTTCTGTAATCAGAAGGAACCATCTTATTTTTTTGGAATTAAAAGCTGTGTTGTGTAGGTGTGTTAGAAAAGTATGATGGACTGCAGCATAGAATTTGTACATTCCAGCTATTGTCTGGCTATTTAATTACTATTTAAATTATTCTGGAGAATGAAACTATCCAGTCTCATACATATAATGCTATCCAACAACAACAACAGAAATTATTAAGTGTTGGATTGTAGGTTTGTTGTTATTCTGGTTTAACGTGGACAGCAAGCAGTATGAAAATCACTGGGTCTCAGTGTTGCTGTGTTCGTACGCGCTGTGCAGTACCTACAGCTGGAGCTGTGCAGAGTATTTCTCAATCCGTTCAGGAACTGGTGGTTGGGGCAGGGCTCGGGTTTTTTTTTTTCCCCTCTGTTGACGTTCCTCCACGTGTGACTTGATCTTACTGTGGATCAGAGAAGGGGATCTGTGTTCCCCACCTCTGGAGCAGTCACAGACTGCGGTGAGGTCTCCCCTTAGCCTCTCAGTGGGTTCAGTAAGCCCAGCTCTCGCAGCCTGTGTTCGTATGCTGCAGGGCCTGCCGGCCCTGCGTTTCACTCTTGCCAATCTTCCAGTGCCTTTCTTGTACTGGAGAGCCTGAAGCTGGATATGTTATTGGAGATAAACTATCCCTGAATAAAAGAGACTGGTCAATTCTTTCAAATTCTTTCAATTCTTTCAAACCCTTCTGGCTCCACTCTTGCTCGTACAGTCAGGGCAATGGTGGCTCTCCCAGCGGCAAGCGCAGGCTGCTGATGGCTTATGGCCCGGTGGGACTGCAGGATCCTCTCTGCAAAGCCGCTCCCTGGTCAGTCAGCGCCCCACCTGTAATTGTGCATGGGCTTATCTGCTCCTAGGGGAGGGGACTTGGCTTTTTCTCTATTGAAATAAATGATGTGAAATGTTTAGAGTGTACCAGTCTTCCTAGAAGTTGGGGAAAAAAAAAAAATCATGCTCCTTTGCAAAGTCCGCTGTTTATTTTAAGAAGAAAAAAATAACTTTTCAAAAAAAGTCTTATATAGAAATGGGATATTAAATCTTATTTATTTTTTAAATGTAATTACTTCAGCTGAACCCAATTTTGAAGTTTTTTGTATTTTTCTTTACAAGTGATGTTCATACTTGCCCTAATGGTTTGGAAGCTAATGGAATTTATGTATTTCATAAAATCCAGTCCCAGGACTTTATTTCCTGCATTGCAAAAGTTGAGATGGAAATATGTTAAATCTGGAGATATGCAGATTGTGCTGCCAGAGGGCTTCAGGGTAGCGTTATAATTGAGTAGTTTATCATAGTAACTTTGAAGTTCTTGGACTGAAGGCATAAGAGAATTGCCAAGCGTTTCCTACAGGGAATTCTAGTCATTTAAGGTTAAGAGGCTAGTGGCAGGCCATACCCATTGAAGCCAAATGAACTCCATAGCAGAAGTCTTGGAAAAATGTTTAAAATAACAGAACAGATTCTGGGTGTGTAAGGACTGCAAAGGGTAGCCAAAAGCTACTCCGTGGATACATTCGCACATGAGTGGATTTTTTTCCTGTTGATGGTTTTGGTTGTTACCATGTTCCCAAACAAGGAACAGAAGTACTTGTCAAGAGACGAGAGCTTTGCTGAAAAGGCCCGCAACCCTGCAGGTAGCTCTCATAAAGATCAAGAAGGTATTCCTGGTGGCTTTGAGCTTCTCGAGTGCGGTAGGTAGCCAAGTGAATGGTTAACTTGCCTGTGAAAATGCAGGTTTTCTCCAGCTCAGGTGTGTGTTTGTGTTCGTGGGTACCTCGTGTGGTGATTGGGGATTGAGAAAACAAATTTAAAAGGAAAATTTTGAAGGGAGAACTTAGCTGTCATTCTCGCAGGTGGTTTGGATCGACAGAGTCCTTCAGCAGACACAAGAAAAGCCTTATTTCCCCAGAATGTATACTGCTTGAGTTATCTGGAGGAACTGGGCTAATGAAAAATATCTTTAGATTCAGGAATCTGGATTCAATTGTTAGCACTTGAATTTTAGCTCCCACATTTTGAGTGTTACTGCCAAGTTGATTTCTTATTTAAAATAAATCCTTTGGAATGTATTACAAATTAATCCTAACAAAGAATGTGTGCTATATCCTCGAAAAAGTTTCTCTTAAATTTATGGGAAAACTTATTTCTTCTGTTCTTTATGAACTTTTGGAAGTTCCATGAATTGTGTCCCAGTTAAGGTCTGTTTTAATGCGAGTTGTAGATGGTGTGTTGGATCTCGACACGTTTGGCTCTTAGGGGACGAGAGAGATTTTACCTAATTACTAAATGCATTGTTTTGTGTGAGACAAGTGTTATGCATCCCTTGTTGGGAATTAGCAAAACATGAGATGAAGAGAAATGCATCTTCCCTGTGGATTGCATGGGGTGTTGGTTTAACCGAGATTCTTTTCAGAGTATTGGGGTTTGTGCTGATTTGCCTGTCCCGCGTGTGACACAGGTATGCATAGCTTTGAGCTGATGTGTGGTAGCCACTTGGAAAGCTTGGCAGGAACAGAAACTAAATTTTGTGTTTGAGGTTCTATGACTAGGAATGTAATACTTACCTTGCTGATGAAGCAGTTAGACAGGAAAGAATCCGAGTGCTGTGTAACTTGGGTAAGAGCCGTCTTTTGAAGTGTACGGCAGTTAATTTTTCTTAAATGTAGTATGCAGTTTTTCTGCTGCTCTTATTCAATTCTTTATTTATTAATGTAAATGAGCACATAACTGAGGACTTGTATGAATTGCACCTGGTGCTCTGGATTCCCTTCTCCTTAGATGCAGATTATTTTCACTTTGTATGTATTTTTGTTTCATGTAATGTCTTCCTAAGGTAAAGACAAGTGGATTAATCAACACTTCCCTAAATACTGCCCATCTAGGACTTGTGTTTGTCACTGAGATGCAAGAATAACTACTGCCATGAAATTACTGGACATCAGAGGTGACCTTCAGTTTTGTTGTGAAGAATGCTGCTGTGTTTGCCGGTTGGGCCCGAGAGCCCTCTGAAAGGCCAGGAAATGGTTTTAACCAAATGAAATAACTGTGCTTCCTCTGAACTAAATTCAAGCAACTTCTTTTCTGACCAAAAGGAACAGGATTAGGCCTGGAGTCTGGTGGATTTGCAGATGAGAAAAAATTGAAACTTAAAAAAATGCATTAAGTAGAAGTGTGTGTTAAAGCAAATACACCACTTGCAGTAAGACCATCAGGCCGAGATTATTTTGTGCCTATGAACTTTTACACTGCCTGTACCTCACAGGCTTAAAAAAACAAACAAAACCATTAGGGAGTTGTACTCAGAGCTAACTATTTTTATGCTTTAGTAAGACTTTTGATTTTGACTTCTGTGTGCTTAGAGGCAACGCACAGCTAGCTGCGAAATGAGCGGCTGGTTTAAAAAAACACTATTGTCTTGGAGGAGTTAAGGAATGAAGTTACTGATTGACCTGGCTATGCTCGAGACTTAGAAGTGTGATGAGGGCCCAGATTTTGGATTATCTTGGAGATTACAATGCATAGGGGTTCAACAGGTAGCAAAATGACATCTGAGTAACAGGAACTTGCTACGATCTAGTAGTGCTGTTTGGAATTTTTTGCGTCCTTGTGTATAAAAGGATTTGAATTTCATATAAGGTTTTTTATTTATATATAAGTATTGAATTATTGATTTGAAGATTGTTGCAAGACTTCAGCATTTGGTTGTCTTTGTTATTGGCTGTTCTGTGAGAGCTGTAATGTTTATTGCGGTGGTGGTGTGTTGTCAAACTCCATTCTGATCTTGTATATTAAAGATATATTGAAGTAGTATAGACTCCGGGCTGTCTGAGGTTGGTGTGTATGTTTGGTGAGGTATATGAGTCTACAAGACAGAGCAAGTAGTGCTAAGTAGCAAGTGGCTTTACTTCTCAAGTCATAAACTCTATGCAATGTGAGGAAGGGTGGGGATTAAGAACAACAATGTCCAGATGTTTTGGAAGTGTTGAAGGGCCAAGCAGAATAATTAATCAACTGAAACTGAAGTTATCGAACGGAGGAAATCTGTGCACCCATAGTGTTTGAAGCTGCATAATGGAATGCTCTAGAGAATGTTGGAGATGCTTTAAAATATTTCAAGTCTATCTTGAGTTCACAAGGCTGCATTTCGAGGAGAATGAAAGATGAAGCAATTCAGAGAAATTCCTGCTATGAAGCAGAATTTGTTCCAGTTGCTGGCACACTAGAAGAGACCTGTATTCCTTAATGGAGCGTTCTTAGATGATGGGACGATGTTATCTTAATGTGAAATGAGACAGAGTAGTGGCTGGGCTTGTGTGGGGTAAGATAGACGTGTTGAGTAAGATCTGAGATCCACTTGGCCCCACGTACTGTGCAAAATGCAGGAATTCTGTGCAATAAGAATTTTACGTAGAATGAGTATATCTGGCCATAGGTATTTGTTCAAGTGAAATAGAAATCAAATTCACCTTTACAGTATAACTTTCTCCATGTCTTTGACCCAGACAATTTCTTTTCAAAGCTGTTTTTGCTTCCAACAGTTCTTACAAATGCCGATGTGTTTGAAAACCAACCAAGATTAGATGTTAAGGTTTAGCTTTTTGTAGTTGAAAGCCACTAGTGAGCCCGTAATCAGCTGCCAAACTTTATAAAGGAAACATAAAATATTATGTTGCCCACAAATACCAGCTGTAAACCACTAATGTCTGCATTAGTTCAGCAACTTCACAGTCACAAAGTTTAATTGACTAATGGGGTAACCTGTGGCAATCTGCTGCTTCACAGCAGTGTTAGACCTGCTGTGAACAGGAGGAGGAAGTGTTTCATAGTAGTTCATCAAGGTTTTAGTCTGTTTTTCTTCAAATGCCAGATAAGCCTTGAGGGAGAGCGTGCTGGAACAGGCAAATGTTCAGGAGGTAAATACTGCTTTTTAAATCGGAGGTGGCAGTTATCAATTGAATCGTAAATGGTTTAAAGAAAGTGAACTTCATGAGAACAGTTCTCTTGAAGTTAGAGCATTGTCCAAGTAATTTTACTTACAGAAATGGAAACCTTGGACTTAGATACTGCCCTTCAGAAGGGATTAATAGAATTGACTGATACGTATACAATATAGGACAAGCTCAAGATATGTATTGATTAAGTTAAACTCTTTTTCAGAAAAGGGAGCTGCAGATTTCATCAGGGAAACAACGTTGAATAGCAGAAGTGTTCTTGGGACTGAACGTGGAGAGGAAGAGAGCTGCTGGTGCTCTACTGGGACCATCCCAGATGGGACTGGTCTCACAGACTGGGTGGAAGGGGTAGTGTGGTGGAGAGATGGCTGTATGTATGTGACAGGAAGGCAGTTCTGCATACACTTGTTTAAGCTGAGTAAAGCTGTGCTGAGAAATGAACCATATCAAAATGGACAAAAAGCATGGCCAGTGACACCGTGTTGCCCCGAATGCTTTGGCTGACTCCTGTCTGCCCTGCAGAATTCTGACCAGCTTGGTGCTGTGCTTTGGTAGACCTTTTCTGAGATACAGGCAAGGGAAAACTTCTGAAGGAGCAAGATTAAAAGCAGATGGGAAACATCATGCAAGGAAAATGCAAGCTATTTATGTGTTGCTTACTCCAGACTTAATTATTTCCAATGCTTTTTGCAGTCAGGTCACCCTGGCGCATGTAGTTAACGGAGCACCAAGGTGGAGGAACAAAACTGAGAACAGAAGATGAAATTAATCTGAAAAATCTGAAAAATGTAGGCAGTGATTCAAAGGTATTCCTGGAGAAAAGCAAGCATGATTCCATCAACAGAAAAATGCAAATAGAAGAGAATGGCTGGCGCATCCAACAAAAATGCCCTGTAGTTGTTTTTTCTTTAATGGACCTTTTTAAAATATAGTCAAGCAAGGATACTGTCTGTCTTGTTCATATAGCTGAAATGTAGGGATTGTTTCCCCTCCTCTCTTTGTCATTATCCTTAGTTCCCATCTGTTCTAAAGAAACTGATTTCCTGACAGGAGAATGTGTTTCCTCTATTACTGAAGTATGTCCTCTGCTAAGATGCATAAACTAACTCTTGAAAGCTTATTCTATCTGTTTTTTAAACCATTCTGTGACCTAATTTTATTAGTATTTTTTTTGACATTTATCAATAACTGTCAGAAATAGATTTCAATATTATAAAATACTTACTCTAGAGTGTAGAAGTATCTCACATACTGCTTCAAACCTTTTAGTCTTGCTTATACCTTAGAAAGATTGACTACAAGATTGATGCAAATGTTTGAAAAAGGCAAAAAAAAAAAAAGTATTCTCTGCCTATATGACTTCTATTTTTCATGGCAGAATTCAGTAAAAAAAAAAATCCCATTATGGACAATGTATAGAATTATTGGTCTTATTTTTAGAGTTTGATTTTTTTTTTTTT
>WHYT01017371.1:654106-682379 GCA_009806455.1 Tetrax tetrax | reverse complement strand
TTTTTTTTTTTTTTTTTTTTTTTTTTTTTTTTTTTTTTTGTGTGTGCTCATTCCAAAGAAAAGCTGCAGAAAAGTGGGCAGCTCAAGGTCTGGTAACAGTGGGTTTTCTTTGTTGTGGAAAAGCTGCTAGTTACTGATTAATTTTTAAACTAGAGCATAAATTAGCATAGACTGAAACAGGGCGCAAGGTAATACTTGGTACGTGACCACCTGAGGAAAATGTGTCGGCGCATAACAGGTGTTAGGAAATGGAGAGTTTAAAGATAGAAGGTGGGAACTGGCAAAGGGTGAACACACATGGGAAACAGGTCAGTGTGATTAACAGTGTCTCCTGAAAACCAGCATTTCAAAAAAGCTGCGATCGGGAGGCTGCCTAACTAGGATGCTTGAAAAAAACCCATAATCTGCTGTATAACTTTACACATCTTCCAATTTTCTGGTTAGGACCACACTGAAGTAAGTCATTCTGTCCTCAGGCTCTGTGTAGGCCAAGTTTCTGGGGCAGGCTAGACTCACTTGGGTTTAGAATAACCCCAGAGTTTGATCTTCATTTTGGGACTGAGTACCAATTGGGTCTTGAATATGTTTAGTGTCTTACAGGATGGTAGTCTTGAGAGAGAAAGAAGTGTATAGCGAGCACCAGTACTGAAAATAAAAATGGAAGAAACTTATTGTATGAGAGAAGCAAACTCGGAGCTGAGGAGGCAAAATGGATCAGGATTGATGACTTGCTTTTTGAGATTTTAATGGAAACATTAGTCTGTACAATTTGAGCAGCTGATAGATGCTCCAGTGATGAAGATATTTTCTGCTAATGGAACTTTGGATGCCAGTTATACTGTCTGAAAGCTGGTTTCTCTTTCCCCTCTAGTGATCTAGAAAAAAACAATATCACAAGAATCACGAAGACGGACTTCACAGGGCTGAAGAATCTCCGTGTCTTGTGAGTATAACAGAAAACTTGTCTTTATTTCCAAGACTATATTAGGATGCTGGTACTAAGAATGTCCATAATCCTAGAGATGAAATGCTAGTAATTTCTGCACACTATTCAGTTACTAGTATTCTTTGAAACCAGACAACTGGAAAGGTTTGTGGTAATAGTGAATTACAGTTCCATGCTAAAGTCTAAATGTAGTTTCAGAGCTATTTAATTGTTTGTGTTTTTCACTGCCTTTTAATAAATATTGTGGTAAGAATTTTAGTCCACTTCACAGTCATTTATGCATAAATAAATTATACTGAAACACTAGCAAATAGGACTCCAGATTTTGATTGCTTTAAGGTACAGTCCCATTAATAGAGCTTTTGCAGAAGATTAAGCAGAACTTGATTAAGGATAGCTGTAGAAGTTGTACACAAGGAAATGTGTACCTTTTTAGTTTAATATGAAACAATAGATAGAAAAATTTTGGATGATGCTGTCTCTTGATATAAAAGTTTCAGTCAAGAGCTTAAATGTACTTCTAAACAGGCCTTGAACATCAAAAAGGGTAACATCGATCTACAGAATTGCCATTCCTGACTTCCTATTTTCTCTTCTATGAACCTCAAATGACACCACTAATTCAGTGATGAAAGTTAGGACTACTTCATAGATATTTGTTATAGTTATACATTAGTGTTTCTGGAGCTCTCATTTAAATAACTGTTGGTTTCTGCCTTCACTGGGCTTGTATTTGGGCACTGAGTCCTACTGTAGTGATGCAAATTTGCAAGCTCTCTGAGAGAAACATGGCTGTGTTTTCTGGGAGATCATAGACACGTGTGTCTATGTGTTTAAAAGCAGTGGCTGAGATGTTGTAATAGAAAATGTTTCTGAAATATGAAAGGTATGTAGTTATATTAACAGTAACCAATGGGTAAAGTTTGAATTTCTGATTTTAATTAAAAAAAAAAAAAAAAAGGTGATATCTAGTTCTGTTTATCAGGTCAATTTAGATAATAGTGACTGCATTCTGTATGCCATCTAGTTCAGCAGCAGTTTTTTAGGTAACTGGTATGCTTAATGCCCAGTTTTGGAGACCAAGACAAAAACCCAAACTTGAGTTAGTCGCAGCACTGAGAGAGGCAGGTTGGTTTTACCAGTCTGTTAACCCCTTCT
This sequence comes from Tetrax tetrax, assembly GCA_009806455.1. Lineage (NCBI taxonomy): Eukaryota > Metazoa > Chordata > Aves > Otidiformes > Otididae > Tetrax > Tetrax tetrax. The sequence continues at coordinate 680,275 of WHYT01017371.1, read as the reverse complement.
TCTGAAACAAACAGCTATCAGAAGTTAAGAAACGCACAAGGAATCTCACCAGCACTCCCTGAAAATGCCTTTCGGTAATTCTGGGGGTTGTTCTCTGCACTCAGTGTTTTCCTTTGGGTATCTTCTAAAATAAGTCCTTAGAACTACAACTATTGAACTGCTAAAGTTATTTAGTTCAATCAATGAATTGGTTGAATCCTGCCAATGAAAAGGCAAGTCTTTTCTCCTGCTACCCGAAGACTTTTGGACAAGTTGTCATATACTAAGCAAACATTTCAAATCTGTGGAAAGACTTTTCATTCTCACAGTAGTTCTCTCGGCTCTAGCAGGGGAGTCATTTAGATTTCCTTGGTTTCCGTTCCAACTGTCAATACCATTTTGGAAATCTATTAAAATACATGTACTATACTGTCATTCGTGTCAGTAGTTGGTTTGGTTTGGTTGGGTTTTTAATAGTGTCAGACATCCTTAACAATAAGAAAAAAAAGCAACTGCCATCTTTACATGATTTTTTTGTTCTGAAGCCATTAAGAATAAAACTAGAACAAACCACCTATTAAAAAGATATATATATATATTTTCTATATTGGTTTTGTTTTCCAGTGTATGAAGTCTGTCTGAAATGCAACACATGCTGTTTCATTGCCTACTAACATACCTATTTTTGTTCATTGTTGTGTATTTCCATGTCCTATATGTTTCTGTCATATCTGTGTGTGTTTTGCAGGTTTTCTTATTGTACTTTATGCAGCTTTTTTTACTTTGTGCACTTTTGCTCTCAAAATCCTCAGAATTTTATTTGCTTTCTCTTACGGCTATTCTACATTATTGACACTCTATTCTCTGCTCTTTTTTTTTTTTTTTTCTCCTTTTTTCTACATGTGTGATAGGGGTATCGAGGGAAGCACAAGAACAGGAAACCTGTCCCAGAGTTCCTGGAAAGGTAGTCTAGTTCTGGTTTCAGACATCAGAATGAGGACTGGAAACTGGCAGAACACTATAAGAGATAAAAGCTTCCAGTCTCGAACTGACAACATATACACAAAATATTCCTTTCAGCACCTTTTCCTTTCATCCCTTATCCCTAACTCTGTCATTTTTTTTTCCTTTCTTCATGCAGTTTTTCCTTGTCCTCCTTTTAGGAACATACCTCTCTGGTTCACATGTTTGGGTTTTTTAAATTTTATTTTTTGATCTCCATAAGTGGTTTTAGCTGTGGAATACTCTCTTGCTCTCTGTCTTCTCAACTGCTGTCCAGTTGAACAGCTCTGAGCATCCTCGTGGGACTGAGTACAGAGGAGTAGCTGTTGAGAACAGGCAAGAATAGTGCTTTTTTGCTGAGCCCAAACTTAACTGTGTGTTAAGTTCTTCCTTTCTGTGTTCTAGCTAAAGACACACAAAATGTTTGGAGAGCTTAGAGGTTTAGTCCATGCATCTGAGTGCCCGTACAGAAGCAGAAGATGGGTGTGTGCTGGAAGGCAGCACTGAGAGAGGGAAAAGGTTGACTAAGCTGGGACTAGCTATCTCTCTTCCTTGGCTTCCAGAGCATCTTTGCTGTGTCAACGAATAGTTGTTTCCTGCACAGCGTAAATTAAAGAGAAGTCAGTCTCTATTGCTTGTAACTTATCCTTGTCTCAGTCTCAGGGGGTGAAGAAAAGCAGGGTCAGGCACAATGGAAACTTGGGACTTTTCTCGTAGATTTTTGCACGCTGTGGTACAGCGGGACTGTGTACAGCTGCCATGGCTGTATTTCTGGAGGGACTGAAACCCTTTGGATTCCTTACAAATGGTTTGCCCTGGGGCAAGCCTGAAATCTTTGCAGAACGTAAAAACTGGACAAAAAAAATATCATGACATTGCGTGGGTTCCTTCTGTGGGCTGTAGGAGTCTGTTCTCTCAATTGCATGACATAAACTAAGGGTCATATACTGGGGGTGTCACAGCCTCTAGAGAAACACCTTTCAGAGCACAGCGGCTGTGGTTATAAAAGCTGAGGAACAAAAATATTTCCCAAATCTGGCATTCAGGAGGCAATTTTTGAATCAGTTTCCTGTTGAAGACCAAGAGAAACATTGCTATTCTGTCCAGATTTTGAAAATAATCTCTGATTATAACTGATATTGGTGGTTTTGTGGAAACCAATTTTGTAGCATATGTGGAGAGAAGTAGGGAAGCTTTTTTATTCTTTTGTCTTAAAATTAACTGTTATTTCTTTAATTGCAGGCACTTGGAAGAAAATCAGATTAGTGTGATCGAACGTGGAGCATTTCAGGACCTAAAACAACTCGAACGGCTGTAAGTATCTGTATTTATATACTTATGAAAAATCTACAAGTTTTCTACCTCACTGCCGATGGTCGTTTCATTATTATACAATTAACTTCCTTTAAGAAAAAGAGAGAGATAGGTACCTGCCTAAATTAAGATATGCTCTTGAACACAGTTGAATTTATATTGCATAATAGCTAATACTTGAAATAAATTGTACAATTGCTTGCCAAGAAAATAAAACTGTCAATGACACCAAAATCTTATCAAAAGGACATTGTCTGGGAAGCTCCTAAAATTTATGTGCAGGTGAAGAAAGATTTGTTTATAATAATTTAATATTATTTTATATATATTTGTATGTGTGTGTGTTTATATATATATAACTCTATAGTAATACAAGTTATGATTGTCTCCTGTGAGAACCATGGTATTTCTAAAACTGCCTTTAGACATAACTTTCTCATTAGCTTCATTTCCTTGTATAATGCCACTGGTAGCAGAGGATTCCAGGGTATCATACTAGGCTGAGAGGAGAAAAGACTGTAGATCTCCTCGACATTTGATAGCAATTAAATTTTACTTTTTTTTTTTTTTTTTTTTTTTTTTTTTTTTTCTTTTCTTTTCCTGTGCGAACTCTTAACTTGTCCTGTTAAACATACTGCATCTCTGCTTCTCTTTTAGGATTGCCTGTCATTAAAATATTTCCTAAATGAATGTAGTATGAAAGGGAGGCCTGGAAACTTGCAACTTCTTGGTATTTCAGCTTAAATCATTTTTAAGGCAAAACTATAAATCTGATTTTTTTAGTATGAGTCAGTAGGCTTTGGAGAATGAGCTGTGGAAAGTTTGGCATAACTTATAAAGGATAAATTGCAACATTTTAGGTAATAATAAAGCTATTTTATTAAGAATTGTCAAACATTGCAGAATGTTAATGAAGAAAGTATGATGGCTGAATTTAAAAAAACTGGCGCTTTTCCATTTAATTTCTTTCAAATACCAAATAAAAATTGCTTATATTGCTTTGATTTTGAAATGATGTTCTGCGTTGATCTCTTGAAGTGGATGCAAAAGTAATCATTAACTTCTTTTTAAACAAAGCAGCTGCATTGGGTCAGACTTAAAAAAAATAGGAGTAATTTCTATTCCTGGCAAAATACCATATATAAAGGTCTTTCATTCAAAGGAACAGTGGAATGATACTGTTCCGCTCCGCACCTCATGGTGATCGTTCAAAGGGCGTAATCTTAGGTGAATATTGTTTTAGCTGAATGTATTTTCACTTGTCTGGATAGCAAAGCAAATCCATCTTTATTAACCAGTAAATGAGCAGAATTTTGTTTGAAATGTCCTGCACAACAGTCTAAGTAATTTAAAATAAAATGTCTGTAGAGCCATTAGCCGCTGCTGCCAAAAGCACTGTGATGTGATGGTGGGTCTCCAGTTATTTAGATTTTACTCTGATTGTTGTTATTTTAAATTTAAATTTATTTTTTTATTTTTTTTTTTGTTGGGAGATTAATGCTCGCAATACCAATGGAGCATCTAAAGGCATTATTTAGATATAGGGCAGGATATTGCCAAAATTGTGTATGAGCTTAATAAAGTCTGGCAATATCAGCTGAAGGAAACACACAATGCAAGGTGTGTTAAAATGATAGACAGAAAGATGAGAAATGAAGTGATATGGAAGGTAGAAGCCACTTCTTAGTTTGGCGTGTTTTCACTCAGCTTTCCAAATACGCAGGAATTTTAATCGTTGTCTCTTAGCAAAATTCAGTGGTTTTAGTAGAAGTTGTTCTGCTGAGTCCTTAGATTCAGAATTCTTGAGAATGACCACTGCTACTTGCCGTAGTGGAAAACCAGAAAAGTTTCTAGTGGTTTTATTCCAAGAAGTTGCTATAGTTTTATTCCACAATGTCAAGATGAGTGGTGAGGTAGCTGACCATAAAAAGTCAAGCAGTTAGGAGACATCACTAATGGATCTAATCAGCGCACAGAGCATACTGCCTTCTACTCGTTGCGCGGTTGCGGAGCCTCAGACAAACCGAGAGTGATCTTGTGCCATGTGGTATTGAAGTGGAGAAACTGTAAAGCTTATGGAGCCAACGTGTCAATGTGACTTGGGTGTTGGAGGTGCCAGAACGCTTCAGTATGGCTCCTCTCAGGCTTGTTGGCTGCTCCTAGGCCTCTCCCCTTCCCTTTGGCTCTGAAGTGCTGCTTTCTACTCCTCATTGATGTTGAATGATAGACTTTGCAGGGCAGATACATGCATATGTTCAGTTTGTGCTTAAGAAGCCATGGAAATGGCCCGATAAAACGTGAAAGTGCCAGTTGTAAATTTTGATGGTCTGCCCTCCTTGCCAGTAGCAGGGTGACAATTTTAAACCGCCGCCTGTGCCTGTTGATTCATGGAAGGTTTCAGAAACTGTAGGCCTTTTTTTCTAGTTCCCTTCTGCAGATTTTCCTAATAGTTAACAGGAAAAGGCCTGACTTTGATCGTCTTTCCTGATTTTGTTTTCTGTGGTTTGAAGAGTGTGCATATGCCCATACAAGCACAGTTCTACACTGGCACAATATATTGTGCCAAATTTATTTTGAATTTTAGCATTTCAGCTATATGCTTTGCTATTAACACAGTATGTGATTTTAAGATAAAATGATGATGAAATTTCATGTGCAAAGAGGATCAAGAAGAAAGAGGTGTAGTAGTGGGCCTAAAAGATGAACTGAAGTTTCTTCCAGAGCCAGATGTATGTCACGCGTTTCTGTGAAAAATGAGGCAGGATATAAGACACCAACCGATCCTGACTCTTCTGCGGCCAAGTGCCAGAAATTGTCACGTAGCTGTATTATCTTCAAAAGCCTGGACTTTGGCTGATGGCTGGTTCTTTCTACTCAGATTAGTGTCTTTAGCTAGCAATAAAAGGTTTCAACATCTGAAAACACTAAAAATGTGTTTTTGTTGTTTAAAGGAGGGAGGGAAAATGTCTATGCATGGCCAAATCAACTCTTTTCAAAGTTGGGAAAAATAATTAGCTTAAACAAAACAAAACAAAAAACCCCAAAACAACAACAACAAAAACACCAATGAGCTAGAATCCAGATTTTAACCCTAGCATATACATGAATGGTTTTGTGCATGCTAAAACAGAGGTCAAAATGGAAGTTGTATTTGACTTTTAATTGCAGAGATGCCACTGTGCATTGAGTCTTTGTAAGCAGCTGCCTAAATGCTTTATTAAGGTATTCAAGTATATTTATTTGGCATAGTGTACTGTAAAATTGCTATTAGTGACTAAAGATGCTAAGTAGAAGAATAAATTGTTCTGTGATGCTTCACAATCTGGATTTCATAAATTGAGATTGAACGAGCTTTAAATAAATCATGTAATACAAAAAGCATCTTCCATAATTAACATGCTGAGTGGAAAGATTGCTAAGTGCTTTAGCGTAGTGGGCAAAACAATGAAAGCATTGGACAGTTCTTTGTTGTAAACAAAAGCTTACTGCAGATCTTTGGCAGCATGGACAAATCTATAGTGTTTATATGAGGTTTGCAGCGTGTGCAGTTTAGATGTTTTTTTGGAACTGCATACACTACACTTTATTTATGAAGCCATATGGATTTGTAAATATGTAAGGCAGTTTGAATGTAACCTTTCAGAAAAAAGCTTTATTGTTTTGTGTCTCCGTTTCCCTATGACATTATGAATAACATTTATTATTGGAAATGAGTGATCATAAAATGCTTATCTGGAAATGCTGGAGAACAAAGACGCACTAAAATGGATTTAGAGCTGTGGTCTGATATTTAATTGGTTTTATTACTTGCATACTTCTCTCTTCCTTCTCAAAGTTCCATGTGTAAGTTGGTGCAGTACCAGCTTTGCTACCAAATCCCCAGGAACAGGTGGTGCCTTAGGAGTGAGAAACGATTACCTCTTGCCTGTTGTCTGGTCCCAAGACAGCTCTTTACGCTTGGCCTTTCCCCTCTGTGGTAAACCGGGGCTGCTAGAGGTGGCTCGAAGCTATGGTGCCTTTGCACTGGGGAAGGGTGGTACCAAAGACATCCCCTGTGGACTCCTGAGGAACTGGGTGTAGTGTATGCCAAAACTTGAGTTAGTTTTTTGTACTGAGAAGAATTGCTGCTGCAACAACCCGCCACCAGTAGGGTAAAGTGACTGTGTGCTGTCTAATCCCAGATGGTTGTCTGTGTGTCGGTGACGTTATCTCTTCTCAGTGGGGAAACCAATTTCTAACGGAGACCAGTTGTAAACTTAACCACTTTTTGTGGGAGCTGGCAAAGAAGATAAAAAATAGAAATTCATTTTGTGACGCTTTCAGGTATGTTCTGGTTCTCCTGGTTTGAAGAATAGACAGTACTTGGTTCCTGTGCAGCTTGCATCTGAGAGCCAGCAATGTGAAGCCTTTTGCTGCATTAGCTGATGACTGCAAGTTCAAGTAATATTTACTGATGTTGGTTAATATCGAATTAACATTATTAGTAATGTTTGTCCCATATCTCCTGAGAAATTATTCAATTTTTTTTTTTTTTTAAAAAAGGAATCCTGTAACCAACATCTGAAAAAGACTCTTCTACCTTGTATTTTCAGGATAAGTTTAGCATTGCCTTTCAAATGAGTGTCTCTGTGACTATTTACACTGTGCAAAGTCCAGTGTGATGAGCTAGTATGTTTTGGGTGTGAATATCTGAAGGGATGCTATTGTTTTAACAGCACAGTCATGGAGAGTGGAGTGTGCTGTACTGCAGAACCTTCCCAGTATTAATTTTTTCCCTCTGTTCTTTTTTTGTTCTCCAGTTCAGTGTTTGGCCAAGGCTTCCCTTTCAGACAATCTCTCTGAAAAAGACGTGGGAAAATCAGGAATTTATTTGGACTGACTATGTGGTTTAATTTGCAGTAGTAAGGTACAGCCTTACTACTTTCTTCAAGAATTGTATTGTTTTGGAGTGTGCCTCTTCCCTTTCAGGTGGCCTTAGGGTAGTTTTTACTGCTTAAGTGAGGACCACATCATAATAAATACTTCATCTGTGTAATTTTCTGACCCTGATAGCAGTAGAGTAGCAGCATCATACAGCAGCTTTGTAAGTTCATGAATTCCTTTATCAGCTTATTGCATGAAGAGTTCCAGAGTTTGATCTTGCTTCTGACTCAGACCCAGAAGCCTGGAGGAAGACTCAATCTTCTCTATGTCATTTGTACTCTGGGGGAGTATGCCCTTACTCTTTCTACAGAGCACAGGAAATCAGCTCCCTGCCTCTACCTCTTGTTTCAGTCTCAGAGAATTGCTGTCCCAAAGTGACGTCATGAGAGCTGCGTTTGAGTTCTACTTTGTCATGTGTGTCAGATGTCAAGGAAAAGCTCTTGGTTTCTGATGTCCATATGAAGAAAAAAGTGGTGTCCGTAAGTGTCCGTGTGCTGAGGCTGTTTGCAAATTCATCAGAGTGATATGTTGCATCTTCCTGTGGTATCATGCAGTTCTTTTGCATCTGCAGGAGAGGTGCCACCTTGGGTTTCTTTTCTGGGCTTGGATTGCTACAGGTTTTATGGGTCACTGTCATTACTTCTGCTTTCTCATTATTCCACTGTGCTCATTGCGCCATGCAGTGCCAGTCTGAGTGATGAGATCTCCTACCTTGTGCCCTCTTTTTATATACTGTAAAAACAGAGTGACTTGCTGTTCTCCACACAGCCCATGTCTCACCACAGAGCTGTTCTGCTGTCTTCTGTAAGTAGCCAGTCTTCACCAATGTTTTTCCTTTCTTCCAAGGGGAAGGAGTTGTCTCTCTGTGCTCACGGGATGAGTAATTTTAAACTTGGGATGTTTATGACTCATTCTTGGAGCTTATGGTCTCTTTTCTGAATATAATCTTGGTGCTCTCTTTTCAATCTTTCCAGTTACTGGTAGATAGATTCCTGAGTCCTCCAAATCACAGGTGTCATTTCCAGCCAGATGATTTGGAACTGACTTGACTCATTTGACTGGCTAAACTGAGCTGAGACCTCAAGCTTTGTCCCTTCCTTCTTAAAGAGCAACTTGTATGGGTTTGCCTCTCATGCTGTTGGAGTTATCTGTAAAGTAACCTGCATGAGAAAGATTAACTCTGTTAGTAGAGTGGCTGAGACTCGAGCCGCTCCGTCTCCCATCACTCTTATGTAGCCTTCTAGAAAATTGCTTCATGGGGAGTCTTAGTCCAAATGTCTGCTCTGAGGAGTTGTAGAAACACCCTATGAGACTGAGTGACTGTGAAATAATACAGTAGATATTATTCAGGGTTGAAGAACAGGGAAATGGGGAGGGGAGGCCAGGGTAGAGAAATCCTAAATGTTGGAGCTCATAAAAGACTAAAATAGAAGTTCACAGATGGTCATCAGAAGGCTGACTGTGTTCGTGAAAGAGATAACCATTGAGCGCCACTAAATAAGCAAAATATTCATCCAGCTAAGAGGTCTAGCTGAAGAAGACTGAAAGCTCGTGAAGTTGGTAGAGAAGTATTGTACGTGCTTGCCCTGTGCTTGTGCCCCTGTATGCATCTGCACATTGCCACTGTTGGAAGCAGGATACTGATCTAGGTGGACTATAAGTCAGTTCCCATGCTGGATGGTTTATGGTTTTAATCCATTGCAAGAACCTAAACTGCTTATCGTCTTTTCCAAATCTTACTCCACTTGCACAGAACTAGCTGCCTACAGGTTGGGTATTAGGAATATGCTGTCCTTTTCATGGAGAGGGTTGACTCTTTGCAAAGTTCCACTCCTTTTTCATGTCTAGAGCAGAGGTATTGAATGGACTTCAAGCTGGCTGTCACCCTGCTAAGAAGCTCAGGCTGGATATCTGACTTCAAAGGAGTGCTGTCAAGGCACCAGTAAGGAATTCCTATTTCCTGTAAGACCTGCTTAACAAAAACCCAGGCAAAATCAGTAGCTTCCCTGACAAATGTGAATGATAATGAGAAGATAAAGTAATAGCTAGAAATTTTATTCATGAGATATGATGGAAACTGCTATACAAGATGCAAATAGTGGATTGCTTAGCTGTGTGGTTGATACCTCAGTTTATCTTTAGAATCACACAGGACAAAACCAGTAGCAAGACTATGGTAGTTCTTGGTGTATATATGTGAGGGTGGAGTGTGTCTACAAATTAAAAATAAAATAGTAAAATAGTTATTGACAGTTTGAGTGTGAATAGTACACTTCAGTAAATCACTGGGGAGGAATGTAAGTACTGTATCTTATCGAGCCACATCTTGACTCAAGCTGACAGCTCACCTTTATTAATTCTTGGAAGGAAAGAAGGAAGCTCATTAATTTTATATTGCTTTAGATTCAGCTTTATGAGCTGCTCTTGGCTCAAACAGCCAAAATAAATGTTCCCAAGATATGGCTCACATACTTCACTTTATCTGTCAATACTGTACCCTGGCTACTCTGGAAGATTTCACTGAAATTTATTTTTCTTGCACTACTTAACTGCCAGTAATTAGAGAAAGATTGGTGATTTGTGCAAATGACATACCAGATATGGTCAGGAAAGATTTTTTTTTTTCCTTTCTCCCTAAGAAGAGCTCTGCCTTTACAGTTCCCACAAATATACAGTCAGTATGAAATTGTTGTGGGGGGAGGGGAATTTGCAACTGTTAGTCCAAAAAGTTGTTCTTGTTGGAAAGGAATGTTATGAGATCTCCAGTACATACATTTCCATATAGAGTCAAGCTTCTCCCAACAGTGAAGGACTGAAGAAAATACCCAAGTGTGGCCTATTTTATGCAGATACCCAGTTTTACAGTGAATAATGTACTCTATATAATGTCTATTAAGTTTTCAGGAAAATGTTACTATGTTTTGGGTATAGTAGAATGATACTGTCCAGCAATGATAAAACATATTTCAGACGTAGTGTGAGAGTGAATGCACACACCAAGATGAAGTGTACTTAAAGCTTTAAGATCACCTGAGCATTTTTGAAGTCCAGAAATACATAAATTTCCTTTTGAAGTTTGTTGATCTAGTGCAAATTTCAGTTTCAGATGTTTCTTGAGAATCTCTTGCTGTTAACTGTTACAGCTAGTCCAGCTGTTGATTGCTATGGTCCTGGTCCATCAGAGCTTTCTAACACTACCACTTGGCCACTTTAGATGCCACTGCAACTTCCTGCAACTCTGAAAAGCTGTCTGGTCCCAAGTGCAAGACAGGACAGTGCATGTTCAAAACCGATGTATTTCTGTAACAAAAGTTTTAGCCACAAGTTTGGTCAGTAGTTATTCATAAGAACTCATTAAATTTTCTTCAGAAGTTGTCCCACACAGATGAAGTGTCACTGTAAATCTGAAACTAAAGAATTCACACTTTTTTTCAGAAAGGCAAAATAACAAGTGTTTTTGGGACAAGGTACTAAAATTCTAAGAACATATATTCAAGGTTAGAACTTGATATTATATAATATAATTGTACAACATAGTAGGCATGCTATATATATATATGTATAGAAATACACATACACATGCTTCTGTAATGTCTGTGTCTCAGCATCTCAAGATGAATTAGTGTTTACCTTCTCATGTCAATAGGGTCTTACAGGTAGAACTCATTTTTTTTCAGACACAGTGATTCATGTGTAAGTACAGATCACCAGTGTAAGACTGGTGGAAAAAATAACAAGCATGAAACAACTTGTAGAAACGAAGCCTGGTAATTCAGAGAGGGACTCGGGCTGCATTTTGCATATGCAGAAAGTCCGTCTCCTGTCTTCATAAATCTGACTGCATTTCTATTTCAAAGTATTCAAGTAGTTTAAGCCACATTGTGAAAAGGTCAGATAATTTCTAGAACCATCACTGAAAACATGACTCTTACAGATGAGTAGGAAAAGCTTTAATATGAATAAATGTATTTGGGACTTTTTTGGAGGCATACTTTGTCATTCTGTGGGCATTGTGTACTTGAAAAGCAGTAGGGCTGAGTCATGGATTGTACTCTGGTCATGGTATTACCCTGAGTGAGAGGCATCTGCAATTTGGATTGTGATATTGGGCTTTTTTCCTTATTTTAAAGCATATAACTTTAGCTTTTATTGAAATTAGTCAAGCATTGCAATATGCGTAATTGTCTTTGTACACAGGCAAGCCATCGTTTGATAGCCCTACAGATTATATGCTTGGCAATAGTTTATATTTTTTTACGACACTTTGAGTAGAACAGTAAAAATTGCCTTGTCCTTTTCTATTGCCCTATTAAAAATCTGTCAAGATGTCCATTTGCCACAAAACTCTGATTGCTGCGCATGAAGTTTCAGGACTGAAAAGTAGTTCCGGATTAATTCAGGTAAGAACTCCATGGTCAGCTGGCTAAAACTTGCTCCATATGTATCAACAGTAGTTTTGGTAGTGTGTGTCTCATCGCACAGCAGAAAGACCCTTGGTTTGGAGTTGTAGTGAATGGGAATGGCACAAACATACTTAAATGGTAGAAATTTCTGCCTTCTACTGTTGGTAAAGATCGTGCATGAGGTAGAGCTTGTGCATGCAATCTGGAGATGAAATGGGAAGAACAGGTAGGAAAGAAGTGTGTGCCTTGATCAGCTGATAGTTTGTGAGTCCCCTGCACTACCTGCTACTTCATGTTTAAATGGGACTATCTTCATTTAGTAAAATCCTTCTCCAGCCTGTAGGAGTGATAAACTAGTCTAAAGATGAATCCCTTCACTCTTTTGTCTGTAAGTCGTGTGAACAAGAGCTGTGTTTGTTTCTGTGTTTATTTTTATGGGACTATTGTTGGAGTAAATTTTTAAATGGTACAGTAGCTGTCCCTTTCCCACCCTGTGAGGACTATTTGGTGAATGAAGTAGTTATGAGAAACCACTTACGTGATTCTTTGAAGATGTGTAGATTTGTAGATGTGTAGTGGTTATACCTTCTAATTGGGTATACGCATTTTTGTAAAATTATAGTTCCCAATAACTGTGTTTATGTACTGCGGACTCCTGGAGGGCATTAATATCCTCAAATTTCATAGTTTACTATGTCTGTCTGTAGCACGTAATTATGTAGTTACATGTTACTCAGCCATTGCTGGATGGCCAAACTGCTTTTGTTATTGCTGATGCAAGAGTGAACCTTTTATTTCTTCTATAAACATTAAAAAAAAAAAAAAAAAAAAATTGGCACCTCTTTTCTGAAGGAAGCTATTAGCAGCTCTGTCAATAGGTCTGCACAGGAGGAATCCAAACACAGGAAAAGTGAAAGAGAGGGAAAGGGCAGCTAGCAAGAAAGCAGGATGCATGCTTCAGTGAATCGGTTTTGGTTTGCATTAGTGCTGACCAGGGCTACAAAACAAAGAGGTTTATTTTAACAATATGATAATAAACGAGCCTGGTTTCATCAAAAACATTTTCTTAGTAGGTCACTGACCCATAAGTACTCATGGAAAAACAAATTTGGGTCTCCCTGATGTAGACAAGAGGTTCTATAACCACGGGATTCTTAAGCTTCTGAAAGTGGTGGTTACAAAGCAAATGGAGTAACGACGCTTCCCGTGCGGTGTAGCCATAATTCAATTGGAACAGCTGATCAGCATTGAACTTACATCAGATATTTTAAACATTGTTCTTTTCTGTGGCTTGTTTGTTTGATTTTGGTGGTTTTTTTTTTATACTTGATGAAGATTTATAGGACTATTTGCTTAAGCAAAATACTTGAGGATTTAGCAGTCATTTCTCTAGGATCTGTAGGAAATACTTAAATGTCTGTGTTACTGTTGGGTAAGAACTGCTGCATCACTGGTCTGGAATAATTTGGATGAACTTTGTTTAGCTTAAATAATTTTATCAAAAGGGTTTTGCTTCTTTGAGCTTCCTCATATTAGAAGGATTATACTGCTGTACTACATCTTGGATACCGTAAGTGTTATTGGCTGAATTTCATCCTGTCTAGCACAGCAGGCCTTAAATTCTGTTCCTGAGTGAAATATTGATGATGAATTCAAAGTACTTAACATCTTTTGGTTCTTTCTTGCAGAATATATAAACATGTAGGTCTTGAAGACTTTCTGTCACCGGTCAGACCAGTACAATCTTGATCTTGCTTCTCCTCTGGCACAACTCTATTTCAACTGTATCCGTCGAACTGGAGCTCACCTGAAGCTGCAGCCTTCCATATAGAACAGAACAAACTACTTTGTCTTGGCTTATAGTTAACTTAATATTGGTATTATGTTCTCACTTGCTTGGAGATGATCTCTTCTCCAGATCTTTCTCTTTCTCTCAAGGTGTTATAGTGTGAGGATCACAAGAAGAAGAGGAGGTTCTCAGGTTCGTGCAGATGTTACGGATATTACGTATACATTTTAATTTTTGTCTTCTGAGTGGGATAGGCGTCATGCAGTATATTAGGAATACAAAAGAGGGATGGGAACTGCTAGGTCCTGAAGCACTTCAGATAAACTGATGGCCTGCATTTGATGACTTGCTGGGAAAACAGAAGTGGATTAGAGGTAATTATCACAGAAATGAGGTGCGCTCAATTTTTACGTAAGGGCTGCTATAATGACAACAGATTTTTGTGGCTGGTTACCCCTTGTGGCTTCCTAGTGAGAAAATGTCCTTTGAATGAGTTGTGGTACGTGATTCCCCCAGGCTTGTGATAAAGCAGTCACAAGAGCTGCTTTTTCATTCTCAAATTTAAGTCAAGTGTACAGTGTGCTCTTTGTTCCACCTAATTATTTCCTTACATTCATTCTCTTGGCTTTGGAGGTGCATCCTTTGTTAACCATCCAGTTAGATTTCAGGCAGGAGATGATTCTGCTAGTCTTCCGTTTTTAATAGTTCTGCCTGGCATACAGCCCCGAGGAGGAAGGATAACGCGTTGCCCCAGAAGCATTCTTTACTATATATGGAGAGACGTGGAGAGCTGGGCTGGTACCAAGTTATTAAAACAGATCAAACAGGAACAGTGTTCCGTTTCTTCTGGTAGAAATTACAATAGTAGTTCTACTTGCAAGTTTTCTTGCTAATTATTCACAGCTATTTCAGACTTCTGGAAATGGTTAGTTTGATTAATATAAACTTTGAAAGATTTGTCAGCAGGGGCAACATGGCTTGGAGATGTGCACTCTAAAGTTTACTTTTTGCTTTCTTCATAGGGTTTCAGCCCTGATCTAGAGAGCTTACTCTCTGGTGTAAGAAAATGGTTTAACCATGTCTATTGTACTGCCTTTCCAAAAATTGATGAACTATTAAAAATGACGGACATTTAGGGATACTGCAATAGTTTCTTTATGTTCCTTCAATAAAGCCCTATTGTTTTCATGTAGTCTGTGGAGGAATAATGAGAAAGTAACTACGATTTTTCTCAGTCTGTGTAAATATGCTACTGAGTTAAGAGATTGTCTGTGTACTTTTGCTTGCTACTTCTGGATTCAGAGAACTTTCTTGCTGTTGACATTGTCATTAACAAACACTCTCTGATACTTAAGATTCTCTATTTCCTTCTTCAGTTAAGTTGGTCCTAACACTTCTCTCCATTTCTGTATGATGTAGAGTGTTGATCTCAGTCTTTAATGCTTATGTGAATGTAATTAAAGCTTTTTTTTGTTTCTTCATGTTGGCTTTGGGAAGATGTTGAAATTTAAACCTGTTGCTCATACTTCTTTGCCTATGTTACTAATTTGTTCCTAGCCAGAGGAAATATGTGTATAATGCTTACATACTGGCTTGATCCTCCATCTTAATGTCAGGTTTTCATATGAAGGGATTCTTTAAAAAAAAAAAAAAAAAAAAATCTTACATAGAAAACTAACGTGGTTGAGAGCTACCAGTTTCTATGCTGCTACTTTGTACGCATAAATGTAGTCTGCTTCTGATAGAGGCTAAATAGGCTTTCTCAGACTAATGAAAAGTTACTGATAAAGGTTATTGCTTCTGACAGCTTTGAACATGTGAACGAGGACCACCCAGTCTGCTGTGTTTGTAAGAAGGGATCTCAAAGTTGTAACCATTGTAAACAGTTTTCCTTCAAAAAACCAGTCACTTGGCGGCGTGCAGTGGTATCTCTCACAGTTTTTGGAAAAGCTTCTGTACTAACATGTCATGTAAATGAAGAGGTTCATTTGTTCCACGCCATAATCCTGTGATATGGTTGTACTGGGCTTCCTTGTAGCAACCTTATTGAAATTCCATTAAATAATGTCTGGCTTTATTTCTGAGCGTAGTAATATAAAGAGGTGCTGACAGAAAGTAATGGACAGAGTTGACTTTTTTAATGGATACTGTATCTTGACTGTTTTTCCTTACAAAAAGGAAGTGATACAAAGCAAAGGAAGAAGTTATATTAATGACCAGGACGTATTTCTTGATGCTAATAGGATTTTCTGATGAAACCGTTGAATGAAATTGTGCTTCTGCTTTACTGCTTCTCAAGTTGGTGCTGTTTAAAAGAGAAAACTTAGTAACTCCTTAGAGTTCAATAACTCCTGTCTTTCTATCTGAGTCTCCTGTTACGCATTAATTCATTTTTATTGCTTCTTGGTTACGCCCAAGCTTGTGATGTAACTGTTTCTCCCTTAAACTAACTCTTAGAAACTACTTCAACTACATCATGTTCCCTGAGGCTGTTCTCCAAGGACAATGCCATAGAGCTCTTAAAAACAAAGGAGAAAAAGCTAGCTTGTTTATTGCCAAAAATGAGACCCAGATGTTTTGAGTGTGAAATAAAATAAATGACCAAACTGGGGAGTGAACCCACAGTTATTTGAATAATTTCTGGGTATTAAAGGCTGGAGTACAAGGACTGCTCCTTAAAACTACACATTTTAAAAATTTAAAAGCACTGTAATTTTGATTTTTTTTTCTTTTGGAGAATGAATTGTATGATAGGTAGCAGTGCAAATACAGATATTAAATTTGAAAGTTGTTGAACTTCTGTGTAAAGGAATGGAGTAGTACTTATTTCATGACAAATAAGCACTACTTCGATTTGGTAGTAAAGCTGTCGATGCTCCGTAGAAAAGCAGACACAGAACTTGGAGGCCAGTGGGTATCACACACTAATGGGGTTCAAGCTAGAATATTGCTGTACTCAAAGAGACCATAAAAAAAACCGACAGTTTATATCAGAGCCTGTGTATCTTAAATTTCTGGGTGGAATGTGTTCAGTAATATGCAAGAATAGTATTAGTAAATACAATACTACAAGACATTTTAAATGGAAGGGAAGATGTGTATAAGAGCTCCTTGTTGTGAAATCTTGTAGCAGCAAGTTCCTTTCCTTTTTCCTCCATAGCTTTCCCCATTTACCTTTTGCATCATACATGCTTTACTGATGTCATGGTATTCAGAATTTTCCAACCAAGTCAGTAGCATAATGAGAAATGAAATTGCCTTGGAAAACTGCACAACTTCCCGAGTTTGAATAAATAACACTTGCATGGCTTTTACATTGAGCTTTTATATTGATTACATACTCCATGGGAAGGAGGTGAGTGCCTCTTGGGGGCTTTGAAGAGAGCATGGAGGAAATGTCTCCTGTAGTTAGTGGGCATCCCCTCACTGTAACTTTGCAGAAAAGGGGGTTTAGATTTTCCTTTGTTTGCTTTTTACTCAGAGTCAAACTGTTTTGCAGCTGTGAGAATGAAGCATGAAACTGAAAATGCTCCTTCTCGAAATACTGGATACAGTTGTATTCAGTATGATCTGTTAATGTTGCTACTGTTGGGCCCACACTAAGGATGTTTTTATACATCTTCTGTGTAAATAAATGAGAGAAGTAGGTATAAAAATAATACCTTAAAACTACCTATGCTATGTTGCAGATTATAAAAAAAAAAATTACATTCACTCACAGAGAAAGAGTGATGCATGAGCTGAAAAATATCAAGAAGGAATGTGATTGCATTAAATAATTTCCAAATTATTTGTGTAAGGCATGCATAGGTCTGAGGTGTAAAACATTCTTCTGCCCATTTATTTGGCTTCTAAACACTGAAATTCTTTTGAACTTTCTGAAGTCTTCCAGTGGTCATGCAAGATTTGAGAAAGAAGATGGGTTCTGCATGTAAGGGGCATTACACTGCATGATTATTGAAATTGCTTTCTCCTTCATAGTTTGCAGCAGCAAACAATCTGGTTTAGATTCTTCTTGGAAAAAGATTAAAATGATTGCAAGCTGAACAAGTTTTAACAAGCTGCACAAGCTTTAACGTGGGGCTGAAGTGGCCAATTAAAAAATTAGTCATTTTACCAAACTGTCTATACAAACTGTCTTCCATGGTGGAAAGGGTAAAGACCTGGGATGTTGCTGGGTGACTTCTTGCTATGTTATAGTTGCAATTCCGTATGCCTCTTGCTCTTTTCCATCAATAGTGATCATACCTTTGATACAGATTAGAGTCAGCTCCTGTTTGCTTTTCTTGTGAGTGGAACTCCATGAGACACCAGTACCTGAACTGGAAGTTTCCGTTCCAATTGTGTGAACATGAGGGATGCAGCTGAAGTCAGTACCCCAAATTTCCCCTCCAGGAAAACATGACCTCTGGCTTGAAAACAACTAGAAAATTTTCCTATCAGAATTGAGGTTCTTGACTCATATGGAAGTTATCCAGAAGCCAAGAAAAGGAGCAAACAAAAAATATAATAAAGGTAGAAATAACCATTGTAAAGTGTAGGTGCTTTTCTCTTATTTCGTAGAATGGTCCTGATAGACGTCTTCAATCTGCCTCTAGGCTGGTAGTGCTGTCTCTTTCCAAGCTCCAGTAGTTGTTTCTTACTCTGTTTTTTAAAAGTCAGGGGAATCTTAATAGTTAAGTTTTTTTTCCTATCCCAGCTTCAGACAGAGGAAGAAATACTTTTAGCCTGGTTGGAGCCAGGAAGGTAGGAATTTCACAGTTAATAACTTCTCCATTGTTTTTTTAAGGGCCCTTGATAGTCTGTGATTGGCATTGACTGTTTCCCTCTGTCCCGTTGCCTTCAGGACATAGGAACACCCAAATGGGCAGTAGGTTGAGGGAGGAAGGGGAGAAGCTGGCGCTTGTTAAATTTAGGAACAAAATATTTCTGGGAGGTGAGAGGGAGTGTTAGTCCTTTTTTGAAACAGCGTGTTTGATGCTGTGAGTGGCTGCACTAAAGAAAACAGTAATAAACTGGAGGCCAATGTTGCATGCATACTTCTTGTAACTTCTCTAGGTCACAGATTCCTATAAATCTGCATTTTAGGCAATCTGAATCATAAACCAAGAAAATACAGTTTGTAATACGACAAAGCTGTGGAATAGAGACGTTTATGTATTTATGTTATACGAGAATAGAAGTCAGCATCCAGTATAAGTAGGAGGAGCAGAAGAGCTTGCCTGGAGGGATGTGAGCGTATCAGAGTTAGGACACAATGGCTTTGGCTGAAATAAAAGGAGAGGGAAGTAATGGTCATAGGGATGTATACATAGATACATGGATATGTACACATATACCTCTGTCCGGATGGCAACTGTAATTATGAATCTTTTATTTTGCTCCTTCATGGTCAGATAGTCTCTTTAAGCCTTACGTTTAAGACACGAACTTGTGCAGCGGGCAGACTCCAGTCTGAAAAGGCTTTGCAGAACTGCTTTGAATAGAGGCTTAAAATCTCCATTTGCATTGTTTAGTAGAAATAAAAATTTCTAGTATTGAGTTAATTTTTTTTTCCTGATTAAACTGAACACAAAAGTACCAATAGTACCAATAGAAGATTATGGCCATACTAGCTCAGACCCAAAGTATGAGTAAGCCAGTATCGTATCTCCAGTTGAACTAAGGAAGAGCGAATAAGGCATAAGCCAATATATACATTATATTGTGGCAGAAATCACCTGAATCATCAGCTAGGTCTTCATAATTAATATTACTTAATGTTTTGTTCTTAATTGTTTGTCTTCTGTACCCACATAAATTAGCAACTAATGACATACAATCAGTTGTTACAGAATTTTAACTGCATGTTGTATGGGAAAATTAACTCCATTTGTTTTTTGAAGCTGCCAGCAACAACATTTGATACTTCCAAGTTTTTTTCTTGTATTACAAAAGATGAGAACAACTGTTTCTTATCACCTTCCCTTGCTTGATAATTGTACAGACCTTTAGCATGTTCTCCCTCAGCCGTTTTCCTTGTGGGGAGTCTCTGCCTACCAAGTTGTTCTAATATGGAAGCTGCTCTGGAAGTCTTATCATCCTTGCCATCTTTCCCCAAACCTGATGGGAATAATTTTTCTGATGGAAATTCCAAAAGTTTTCAGTCTTTGACATGTGGATGCACCATGGATTTTCACAGAGAAATAATCATGTTACACATCACTCTTCGAATTATTTCTAACACTTGCTTTCTGAATTGCTTCAGAGCAGTGAGTTGATGTTTTCCTGAGACTACTTCCTGAGAGGTGATTTTTCAGATTGGAGACTGCTGTTGTGTGCCGTTAAAAATCCATTTCCTTGCTTATCTGTGAAAATTTCCCTGCAATTAAAGATAGATGTCATTTTGCCATTTGAGCACCAAATACCATTGGTTCTCTCTGGAGTTTGTAATCAGTCTTCACTTCATATCACCAACAAATTGTGTCATCCCCTACACCTGCACCTCTTCAGATCACCTGTGAGTATGCCCTACAGTTTGGGCCCTCATAGAAGTCCCTTTTTGCCTCCGATGGTGACCCTTCTTACTCTTTCCAATTCCGAATACAGTTGGTTCTTGTAATATAGTTTTTGGCAGATCTAAATGTTAGGTGAGTAACAAATTCAGATCGCTCCTGTGCAGTAGAGTTAACAGGCTAGAAGGCAGAGGAAGGGTTAAAATTAGCTCAGGTTTTATGTGCCTGAGTCCAACTTGAAGACCAACACCTGTAAAAATCTTGAGTGACTTCACCTGCAGCATTTAGTCCCTGCCAGTGCTGTGAAAGACTCTGGCTGTCTTTGGGGAAGAACAGGAAAGTCTCTTAGTTTTTAATTTTTAAAAAATATTTTAACTTGTTTTCTGATTTCTTAGTTTCTTTTGCAGCTTTTCTCGCTATCTTACTTGTGTCTTTTTTTTTTTTTCCCCATCCATTTTTAAGTAGTTTGGTACTATTTCAGAGAAGTAACCCTTTTAACCAGACTGTTAACAGCAGGTGAGTCCTTCTCAGTGCATAGCTCAGCAGTTTCTTTTACAGGTATATTTTGTTATTTTCTTGGAGATAACTTATCATGGTGTTTGTTTTGTTTCATGCCTATCTTATTTGAAATCTGCCTTGAAAGTAACGTCATGCATTATCTAGTCTAGTGAGTATGTGGTTTCATTATATAAAGCTATCATTTAAAACTGTTGTGCTGGGCAGAGATATTATGCATATATATGATGTTATGAACATTATTATTTATATTGTTACACCTTTTATAGAAGTAAGGGCTCCTGCAATACCCCAGTACTTCATATCCTGGAGTTTTAACTCTATATACCTGTGTAAGGTGATTAAAAGAGTTGAATCACTTATGCCTGGTTTTAGATGAGGGATTTTCAGAGGATGAAACCCTATTGTATCCAAACATAATTAAACTCTAGATAAGCTTATACTCTAGACTGAATTTTTCAGTTTACTAAATAATGGTAGTTACAAAAAGTGTGCCAGTGATTTATAGTAACTTCAGAAGAAACAGTAGTGAATTCCTGTGTACGGAAACACAGGTTTTCAGTCTTTAGTGTTTAGAGCTCCCTGGACATCTTCCTGCAGAAGCAGGTGACTCTACGTTCAAGCCTAGCGAGAGGACATTGTGCTAGTGTGGTGGTCTTACGTGGATGCGGAGGTGACAAATGGACTCCTGGAGGCCCATCACTTACATGTTGAGAACTATTGCGTGCAGTTGGTGGTTGGTCAGCTTTAATGGGTCATTTGTGGGGACTTGAAGAGCAGACTAACAAAACAGAATGTGCCAAGTTGTATTTCCCTTGCATGGCAGTGGTTAATCTGGAAGGTGGAGGGAGTTGCAGTGTATGGAGATTGACCGTACAGTCAGCATGTGTCTAATCAGACTTAATAAGTTTGACTCAATGCAGGTATTGCCAGGGCAGATATGACTGGAGAGCCTCTCTGCACATTTCTTTAGCTTCCAGGAGGTTTTATTAGTCTAGACTCCATGCTGTGCACATCCAGAGTTGCTTCTGATCCAGCACTGGAGCTAATCTGTTCTGTGGCATTAGGTGATTATGCATCATTCTGCCCAGTGCTCCAAATTCCCGGAATACTTTGCAGGTCTTATTGGCTGTAAAACATCCAACTCAGGAT
Source organism: Tetrax tetrax (assembly GCA_009806455.1). Classification (NCBI taxonomy): domain Eukaryota; kingdom Metazoa; phylum Chordata; class Aves; order Otidiformes; family Otididae; genus Tetrax; species Tetrax tetrax. The sequence goes on along the minus strand of WHYT01017371.1, from coordinate 658,703 downwards.
ACTTCAGAGGCTGAACAGCTGCCTTCTCACGCAGCAGTCCCAGGTCAAATAACCTGGAGCAGATCTTGTCTGGCTCTGTGCCCCGGATTCCTTCCTTCCTTCCTCTGGCTGTACCTCGGTGCTGGGATGGTGCTGGCTGGTGCTGTGGGTGTGCACGCGTGTGCATGCACGTGTGCGAATTGCCTGGTGGATGTGTTGAACGTGAGAGAAGAGGACAGTGTGCTTAGAGTCCCAGGTAGCCTTCCCAGTTTGAACAATGTGAAGGATTTGGTGTGACAATCAAGATTTGAGTGACTTTGCTCGTGACAAAATGTAGATGATATTTTCTTTAGTTCTAATCTACTGTTGAGATTCACAAAACCGGCACGTCATGCCTTCGTGATGTGGTTAGCTGCAGTTGCAAAAGTGACTTGGCTTTTAACTCCAATTTGCAGATACTGTATTTTTCTATTTTAAGTCCCTCATTTAATATCAAGAAGATCTATATTTGTTAATACAGTGCAGTCACAAGAACAGTGTCCACAAAATCATTTTACAAGATTTTGCTCATTTTGTTTATGATCTTTTTGCATACCATTTTTATTTTATTGTAATAAAATATGTCTTCGGTTATTCCAAGAGATTTGTTATAAAATCAGAAATACTGTTGTAATTAGAATTCAGTGCCTGACAGGATCAAGATTTAGGCAGTAACATGATGGTGAAAGGCTCTCACAGGTAACAGCATAGGGCATCGCTATACCACTTTGCATCCTTTTGTGTTACGCACAAGGGGCTACTTGTGTGTGAAAGAGGCTACTGCACAACGGGCTCCTTGGTGTGCTCCACCCGTGCTTTGAAGTTCCCCTGAGGAGCTGCTACGCTCTAGCTTGCCCTGCCCTGTGCTGGCATTCCTCGTGTTTGCTTCACCTTCCACTTGAAGGTTCTTTATTTCTCCTAGAGCTTATTGATCGATGAGGGTAAAGTCAAGTTCTTGTCAAATGACGTGTTAGGAGCTATTCCGCTACATTTCATTCGTGTTTGGCACTCCTCTGTCAAACTGGAGGAAACTGTGCTTATAAATGACCATTCAGGATATTTACTTTTTTCATAAAATAATTTTTTAAGATTTCTATGTCTCTCTTAGAGGATTTAAAAACATCCTGTCTTGTACTTTGATAGTTCTCTATTGAAAACTTTCTTCATGGCCTTTCTTTGAAGCCCAGGAAGAGAAATAAGAACTGTAATGGGGATTTTTCCTAGGTTATTGGTGGTGTTCTGGCACATAATAAATATAAGCATGTTAAATGTATCCTACATCAAATATGTCTAAGTTTATATGAAGTGATCTAGTCTTATACTTAGGTGAGTATTGCAGTAGGAGTTATTGAAATACAGTAGGTGATGTTCAAGAGAAACAAAACCCTATTCATTTCCTCAGTTCCCCTGAGAATCAAACTACGAATAAAACGACTTCTGGCAGAAATTCCAATTTGAAATAAATCTTAGGAAGTTATTGAAGTTTGGAGAGTCCTGTAGCTTGAACCAAGACATCAGTAGCCATGGACTCTTCAAAGGTGTGTTGTTACCTCAGATTCACTTAGTTATCACTGGCTGACGTCACCTTGCCTCGCTAGGTGCAAGCTCTGTTTGTGACAGGAGTACTGTGCACTTAGAGTGTTTTGAGGACAGTGCTGTGTGCAGTGTATTGCAGAAACACTGACCTGTACTGATGGGTTCTTGTGAAAATCAAGCTTACTTGTATTAAGGCAAGGGAGGAATGTCAGTATGTTTTTTGGTTTTGATAGATGGATTTGGCATGCTTATTGCTGCAGTATAAAAAGACCAACACTTCATTTGTAACAATATAATGTTAAAAATATTGAATAAATTTAGACCAATATGACACATTTAAAACCAAAGCAGGATAATGAGACAGAGAACAAGATAACCTTCCCCCACCCCTCCCTCTTTCTGGGCTCAATATTCTCTCTACCACCTTCCCTCTGCGAGCGGCACAGAGGGGAAGAGGGAATGGGGGTTGTGGTCAGTCACTTCACGCGGTTCCTTCCTGCTCTGGGGAAGAACTCCTCACATTCCTCCCCTGCTCCAGTGTGGGGTCTCTCCCACGGGCCACAGTCCCTCATGAACTGCTCCGGCGTGGGTCATCTCTTCCACGGGGTGCAGTCCCTCCAGAACGGCTGTCCCAGCGGGCCCTCCACGGGCCACAGCCGCCTTCAGGCACCGCCTGCCCCGGCGTGGGCTCCTCCCCGGGCTGCGGGGGATCTCTGCTCCTCCGCTCCTCCCCGGGCTGCGGGGGCATTTCTGCTCCTCCGTGGGCCTCCACGGGCTGCAGGGGATCTCTGCTGGGAGCAGCACTGCTCCCCCTCCTTCTTCACTGACCTTGGCGTCTGCAGCCGTGCCTCTCACAAGAAATTCTTCACAACCGGCTGGCAGCCGCCTCTCAGGTTCTCCCCACATCTCATCTCCTCTCCACTTCTTGCAGCCGGGCCGAGTTGGGCCCAGTCGCCGCCCGGCAGAAGGCCAGAGGGTGAGGCCTGCAAGGCTCACGAGGCTCGCGCCTCCTCCTCTGTCCCTCACTTCTGCTTCTTCACATGGTTATCTTCTTTTTTTTTCCCGGTTTTTCCCCTTCTTAAATACGTTATCGCAGAGGCGTTATCACGGAATGTTCTGCTGCCAATTGGCTCAGCCCTGGCCAGCAGCAGGTCTGTCCTAGGCCCGGCCAAGTCCACTGGACAAAGGGGAAACTTCTAGAAGGTTCTTAGAGAAGCTGCCACTGTAGTCCCCCCTCACTAAATAAAACTAACAATAACTAACAACTGTAAGTGTTTGACTTCTTCAGTTGCAAACTTTCTAACCTTGAAAATACTATTTTTTACTATCTACATGTTACTGTCTGCTTGTTGGTGTTCCTGTTCTAGAAACTTAATCTGGTTTTGCTTAGTTTCTGTGGCTTAGAGCAACAAGCATAAACTCAACATTTGTGAAATCCTTGCAGATACAGAATATTCTTAAAACGTTCCTTGCACATTGCTTTGAGATAACTCAGATGATTTTTTGATTGACAGTGGGTAATTGTGTTAACGTTGTGAGAACTGAAATGGCTAGACACAGTGATAAACATCAGACAACTATGTGGAGTAGATGGATTTCACTGGCAGTCTTTTTCATTCTCATTAGTAAATAAGTTCAACATATTTAGTATTACTCAGCACTAGTGGAAATCTTGATGACTGAAGATGTCACTGAGGAGTGCTAACCCTATGTTATCTGTAATTTTTTTTTCATTATTTTTCATTCTGTTAAGTAGATTAACTATTCTAGAATATAAATGTGCTTAACTGAAAATATGAATTTGATTAGGATTGATTAAGTAGCACATTACTATTAACCTAAAATTAAACAAGATTAAGTTTGATTTGTTATAAAAGTGTGAAATTCCACATAGGTAAAGGAATCCAATTGAAAATCTTCCCATGTACTTTCCCAAATGCAAACTAGTGCTTAGCATCTCTCATATTCTTGTTTACTGTTTTATTGTGTGTTCACTGGTTTGTTAACTTGTCTCAGAAATGTAATTGAGCAGTTGGCAAAAGCACTGTGAAATAGCCAGATTTTGTATCTGCCTAAGTCAGCATGCGGCATGCGTAATGCATAACCTTAGGGCCCTGCAGGCAAGCCTGCAAGTGCAGCCTTTGATCTGATGTAGGTGTCAGAAAGAGAAGTATTCCTCCTCCCCATCACTCCTTTATCTCGCAAGACATTCATATGGTGGCCGTATGAAAACTCTACCATATGAAAACCCCACAGCGTTAGTTTGAAGTCTGAGGAAGGCGTTTCAGTTCAAAAAAAATAATTGAATTCTGATAGTGAAATTGCTCAGTGTGCAGCAAAACTGGAAACCAGATATTGGGTGCTGAGTATCAGTAGGTTTCTAAAAGTTGCAGGTGTCTTCTGAGATGAAAACTCTAGCAAAAATAGATGTGTTGTCAGAGTTACTTTTAAGGTTGATTAGGTGTAAAGGAGGCATAAATACAGGCTTATATATGAACGTACCTGAGAAGGGAGCTTCCTGTTTACAGGAGCGTAGTTGTATGTCATTAGTTTGGGTCAACTTCATTGTGTAAGTAATATTCATTAGGACTGTGAAAGCAAGTGTATTTAAACATCTACACTTTCTGGTGACTGTCACTTGACTCCACCTCAAGAATGTAGGCAGGTGGTCTACAGATGACATGATCTGTTTGGTTTATGTATGAATAACATCCTTAACGGTTCTTTGCAGAGTTCATAGCATGAGCTTTAATACAATGGGAGCTTCATGTGTTTATGCATAATAGAATAAGCTTCTTAAACTGGAAGACAATCTAATTTTTTTTTTTTTTATTCTATTTGTAACTGTTTAGGCGTCTGAACAAGAATAAATTGCAAGTTCTTCCAGAGCTGCTTTTTCAGAACACGCAGAAGTTAACTAGATTGTAAGTATAATCTGGTTTCCATTTCTATTCTATGTTCTGTATTATACGGATTTGAACGTTTGTGTTTTTACTGTGGTGAGCGGTTCATTTTCTTGTGGTTTTTTTTTTTTTTTTTTTGG
>WHYT01017371.1:624912-639314 GCA_009806455.1 Tetrax tetrax | reverse complement strand
GTTTTTTTTTTTTTTTTTTTTTTTTTTTTTTTTCCTTCTTTTTTTCTCCAGGGTTTTATGTAGGTATGAGAAAATTGATAGCTTTTCTTTTACTTGTGCCTGGACATTAAAATATTAGAGTACAAAAGAGCGATTCACGTACTGAAAACAGTAGCCTGAGAGCCTGCAAGAGGCGATCACAGGAGAATCTTGCAGCAGTGATTTTTTCTAATACTGCAATTCTGAAGTCTTCAAAGTTAATAATAGCCAGTAGGAGCCAGGTCAAGGGCCTGCTGAATTTGTGAGCAGGAGGCTCTGAGTAGTGCTAATTTGCATCATTCCTGGTCTGGGATAGCACCTACCGATGTACTGCAGCTCCACGACTGTGGGTTATGCTGTAAACTAGTACCAAAGTGTGCATTACTTAAGTACCTGAAACAAAAAATAGCAATAAATGGTATGGTTATAAAACTTTAACAAGACACTGTTAAAAAACCCCAAACAAATAAAATACCCCAACCCAGACAAATAACCTAAGAACCAATAAGTTGTCTTATACGATGTTGCTGTTTTTACACCGCTTGGAGTCCGTGTTCCAAGTACGCCGGGTTACAGAGAGTCAGGAGAGCAGCTGGGCCTTAAACGCCGCTGTGGTGCAGAGGTGCGTTTGTAGTTGTGTACGCGACCGCGTGTCGTCGCACTGACTTTCACAGCAGTGTCCGCACAGGCCATCTGCAGTAAATCTACACCTTGGCCTGCTCGGCCTTTCTAACTGTATTAGGTAATAACTTGGGAAAACCAAAATCTCACACAGAAAACTGTTTATTCAGAAAATTTTTTTCAGTGCTTGGACTGATTTTTAAAGTCATATTGGCAAATATTTGTTGTCAGGTAATAAGGCGAAGAATTATCAGGTAAGGGCAAAGAATTCTGGAATGTTGTGAGCAAAACTCAGTGTCCTGAGTGGAATTTTTGGTTGTTGAAGTGCCTTATCATAGTGGCTTGTTCTAAAGGATTGGATGACGTTTTTAGTTCAGTGATTTTGTGCGGATTAGTTTACAGTTAGATTAGTACTCGTGTTAAGAATTTGTGATTTTTTAAAATTTGTATTTAACTTTTTTTTTAGGTAGCCAAACATATTTGTGTTATGTTTGTTTCTCATGTGCATATGTTGTACTGACCCTCATGGTTTTAACTTGCTTCCTTCACTGATGTTGTGTGTTGTGCAGGTGCTGAGTTCCTCTGGGAAACCATTTCTTGGTGTGGACATTCACATTTGGTTTTCAAGAAGATGTAATGCTTAGTGAAAACAGAGTGTAGTGCAGCAGCCAAAACACATTATAAATATGCACACTGTTGTAGATTTCAAGTGTTAAAATAATGCTACTGTTTGCCTTGGGGTTGTTATATTATTGGGATGTTATATGATAGCTAGCTCTTGAGATACTTGGGAGGTTTTGAATGAAAACTTGTGTAGGCTTAAAAATCGCTGCTTCTGGTTTTTAATGGGAACATTAGGAAAATCAGATACGGCTGGAATTGTCTTAAATTGTTGAACAATAAGTAAATTTTTAAAAGACTGAATTGTGATAATTCTTTTTCCTGAAGGACTGATGGTTTTTCATCAGCTGTAAATCTTAATTTTATACAGTGCTTAAATACTCTCTCGGTATGTGACAGGAAACAGTTTAGCTGTGCTTTGCTTTGAAAAGTCATAGAATTTCTTGGTTAAATGCTACAAACCTAAAATGGCGAAACCTGAATGAGTGATCTAAACAACTTCAATTTCTCTTGTAATTTTCTTCAAAACTACTAATACTGTCCCCTTTTTATGGCATACTAGAAAGACATGACAGATGGGAAATTGGACTGTATCTGTCCCATCGTTCCTGATATTAATAGAAAAGAACAAAATAAATCAGAGCCATTTTTATGCAGCTCTGAAGAGAATGTGTGGTGGGTTAGGTGCGCCTGGCATGGCAGCCAGGCTGTTGAATAGGAACAGGCCTGAGGTTTGTTAGCTTGAGATAAAAATTTTAAAATTTCATTTAAATATGTGCACAGAATAAATATATGTTTTGTATTTCATTTTTGAAATATGATGTTTGGTCGCCTTTTAAAGCGTGCGGCCGATAAGAGCACCTGCTACTCCTGCTGCACTCTCGCCGTTTGAGAAGCAGGTCTGCAGGACAGGCTGCTTCCCCTGGGAGCCTTCGCTTCGGATTGCGGGTCAGTAGCGAGGGTGCAAGGTTTGGGACCCCGACGCTGCGCGCCATGGGAGGCTGGGCTGCTGCAGGGCAGCGTCCAGGGGATGGGGTTGTGATTGACAGCCTGAGGATACAGCAAATAGTTTCAGTATGGCGTGGCTAGTGAAGTTGAGAGGGCAAGTTTTGGAGAATTTCAGCTATGTCATGGGAAATGGCCACAGCCAGGCTTCTGATTAGCGGTGGAGTGCAAATCCTCTGGGTCATTGCCAGGGTTCAGGAGGGCAAAGCACTGCTGGGCTATCAAATTATTGCCATACTTTGTTTAAAAGAGAAGAAAGAAAGCAAAAATAAAAATAAAATAAAAAAGATTACCTTTTTGGTGTTAAGCACACCGCCATTTTAATGCTGCTGACACGTACGTCCTAAGCAATGCGTAGGGACAGAGAAGGGCTGGAACAAGTGCACTTAAATACTGAGGATACTGAGGGAATCTGAGAAGCTGATAGCTGCGCAACTGCTTTTTCTTTGGATTAAAAGAATTCTCTCATGGATCAGCACTGATTTTTGTCTTATAAAATCTGATTACAGCAAGGGTGGTTTTTTATGTATTAGTGATTCCAAAATGATTTTAAACTCATTTTTCTGAATCCTAGATGGAAAGAAAACGTGATATATTGAAGGAACAGGGAAAAGTATTTTTACCTTTTTTCTTTAAGAAATATTGAAAGTATATTCTAATTATGACTGCACACTAAAAGCAGAGTAGAAAACTGAAACTACTCTAAGCATGCTAAAATGCACTGGATTTTTCTGGTGTGAGGCAAGCTGTTGTAAATACCTGCTATATTGGTCGGACCAGCTGTGGGTGTGATTTGTGAGTGTGCTCAAGTAGAAGTTTCCTGGTTCTGGGATATTGCAGTTTTCCAAGTCAAACCTCTTTATTCATTCACCTCAGTTAAGTAAACAGAGGTGTTTTGTTTTGCTGCACTTCTGTGGCTGCTTCCCAAACCACAGAGCCCTGGGTCCTGGAGCAGCTCGTGTGCGTAGGGTGAGGCTGTGCCACTGGTCCCTGAGCTGGCTGGTGCCTGACACCGCGTTCCTGCCACCCTCAAAAACCACTCATTTACCCCTCACCCCATTTCCCAGTACTTCTGAATTACTCCAGGAGCAGGCTGCAGGTTGGATTGCTTGTCCCAGCTTGTTTCACCGCAGAAGCCACGGTGTAAAGAGTTAGCAGGCCTTTTCTGCATCGCTTCCCTGAAAAACAATGAAATGCATGGATGCTTTCTGTTCAGCAGCCCAAAGGGATGCCAGAGCTCTAGACTCACTGGTGTGCTTCCTTAGCTGAAGTTTCAGTCGAAAAACTTGTGTTCACGCTGCCGGTACTGTCAGCCAGCCTGGTGTGCTCTGTGGTAACGCTCTCATAGCAGCTGATGTTGGTGAGGGTCAGGATGCTGATAGCTGATTGTGAAACCTGGTCCTCTGTGTTTTTGGGTGGGTGAGGGGAAAAGAAAAGTCCTCTGGGTTGATTCTGGGGTGATCCAGCCTTGTTTCCCCATCCCGTGCGCAGGTACTTGTAGCACACCAGCCAAGGCAGGGGCAGCTTGAAGTGACAAGGGCCGATTATGCCAGAACTGCAACGAAACAAACGCTGATCAAACTGCTTCCCAAGAGCCTGTGTGTCAGGCCCTATATAACACTGGGGTTTATTTCCCGATGACTGGTGGTCTTTTACTGATTTCTTGTTCCTTCCCATCGCAATACTAATGACATTTCCAGTTCATCTTCCTGATTTTTCATTTCCTTAAGTTTCAACTTTCAGTTAATACAATTCCATACTTTTTACTCATGTGAAAGTTACAGAAAACTTACCATAAAAGCGAGTCCCTACAGTTTAGATGTCAGTAATTCTATTTTCTTGTATTAATCTGGTTGTCTGAATTAATCTCTCCAGCCTATTTCTTTAGTAATTGCAGAGCACTTATTATTCTTGAAACATTAAATATTACTGTCCACGAACAGAGGTTTGCAGGCTTGTATGCCAAACGCTGCCTAGATCTTGGACTTCTTTCCCACACGGAGCCATCCTTCCCCCACTTCTCTGCACAGAGCAGTGAGAAGCAGCGCTGTCATCCATGGCTCATGACACAGAGCTCTGGTGTCTGCTTTGGGAGCTCCGAATGTTGTCTGTCACAACCCCAGTTTTAAAAGAGGGACAGTTTGGTGAGCAGTTGAGAGCTTATGTGAAGTGGGAAGGATTTAACTGGAGGACACACTTTAAATCTTTGCAGTGATAATACTGATGCATTTGCGTTGCTTAAAAAAACCCCAAGCCTGTGAAAGCATAAGTAATGTATAAAAAGTATTCAGCGTGAGTCTATGTTGATTTTCACATAATATTTGGGAAGGTTAGGTTGAAGTAGTATCAACAGTCTAGTAGGCTGTTGTTAGTGCTTGAGATTCATGTGATGTCTCCTGAAAAACATTAATTTGCTAAACGAGAATTTTTTCACTACGTAGCAGCTAAAGTAGAAGTAGAAGTAATAGGTGTGAGCTGCAGTGAAATGAAGTTCACCTGTGGTGACATCTGAGTCTCTGGTTCGGTGGGACTCTGGATTTTATGCATGTCTTGTTCCTGCGGGATGAATAGAGTTGATAACCGTAAAATGCAGATCTGCTCTGTATTATCTGCAGTGTCTCCGCTGTGGACTCTGTTTGCATAGAGTGATATGCAAGATCTGAAAGGTATTTCAGAAGAAATCTTAACATCTTAATAGAGAGATTAAGAGGTGACCACAAGAACTTCTAGTCACACAGTACTGGAGTCAGAGGATGAGGCAGTGCTATGCTGTGGTGAGGAATATGTTCCACTGTGACCAATGACAAAATATATCGATGCTTCTGGCAAATTTTTGGAGGTGAAGGGAAGAACAGGTAGGAATTGCAGGACAACCTTCAAGGGATGGAGAGGTAACAGGGTGACCTGGCAACGTATATTAATAGCTCCAAGTTTTCGGCATTCTGAAGACAAGATGAAGGCATAAAAATGCCCAGATGCATAAGAGATTTGTAGTTCAAATGTCTGAACATCATAATGATTAGCACACGCAGTGACTTTGAAGCATGGTTTTAATTACATTGTTTTCATGTAGTACTGTGTGTGAAATATTTTGATCTCACATAGGAAGAAGAGTTAGGTCTCTAACAACTGCATGAATGGTGTGAGAGCGCTTTTCGGGATATTTCTGTGCCTGGAAAAACTGGCATATTGTTGCCTGTCATCAAGTCGGATGCGAAAAGGAAATGTACAACTGCTGAAAGTTGTGCAAAGAGTATGGGAAGGGATCTTCTGTCTGTGAAGATCTCCATATGTATCATGCATGTTTTGAAGATGACTTTTGATTCTTGGAATCCCTGAAGGTATTCAGGAGGAATGAGAGGGTGTATGTAGCAGGCTTGGTTTTGGCAACAGTTTAACAGCACAAAACAAATCATAAAGCAAATGCATAAATACAGTAACTTATTTTCTCTGTCAAAATTTAGCATGGTTATAAAGCTCTGTCCAACTGCATTTTGTAATCTGTGTGGTCTCTTTTCTGGCAATTAATGCACTGGAAGTGTAGAAGCTAATGTTCCAGAAAGTTATCTGTCAAGAACTGTCTTAACTCCTGATGGGCAAGGCTTGTGTTGTCAGAGACCAGATCACATTGCTCTAATAGCAAAGCTCGTGTGCTGTTACCATTGACTGTCTTTTTAAAGGGAGGCTACGTTTCCAAACTAATATATCTTCAAAGTAATGAGAAGACTGAAGTTCAGTTGCTGGAGGGAGAGGTGTGCTTGAGGAACTATTTGATGTGAAAATACGTGGCTTGAAACTAATGAAAAGTTTCAAAAGGGAGAATGGGAAGGAGTGACTCCAGCTCACAGAGAGAGTTAGGCTATAAATTGCACCTTTAACGAACCACATGCTGGGCTCAGAACTAGACCTATAGAAAACAGATAGGGTGCACCACTTAAAAATCTGGTTCTGTTTAAGTACAGAGTTTTTCTTCACTGCAGCTACCTTGCTGTAACTGTAGTTGCACATGCAGTGCTTCCCAGCCCTCTGCCAGGCAGGCGTGTCCTTAGAGTCCTGGTGGAAACCCTGCCGTGTGGTGGCCTGTCCATTCCAAACACTCCCAGCTTCTTACCACTTCTGGAAACATGTATGGCTTGTTGCTGCAGCTCATGACCTACTTCCGTAGCAAACCTGATGAAATGGTTTATTTTCAATAGCAGTTGCTGCAAATCATGAGAACTGTTTTGCATGTGTGGCTAACCTTGTCTTGATTTTTCAGGGGCTGATTTGTTGCTGTTTGCACCTTACTCTTCAGGACACAGTTCCTGGGGTTGCTTTGTAGGTTTTCTGTATTGCTCCTGAAACAAAGTAGCCACGGTTGCCAAACCAGAGCTGCTCTCCAAGTAACACCCAGCAGAGAGGAAGAGAGCCAGTGCCAAGAGGTAAACTGGCCGAGGGGGAAGAGGGGGGTATCGAAGTGCATTTGCTTGCACTTGTATATCATGAACTGCAAAGTAGTCATGTGGGTTTGGAGTGCTTTTATTCTCCTGTGAGCTGTTAGACGCACAGATTAGAGCCTACGTGGTACTTAGCTATGGTGCTTCTGGTGAAGTTCTGCTGTTTGGCCACAGAACAGCTGGAGCTTTGCGAAGGTGTTCATAAACGTTCTGGGGATGACTTTGACAGACAAGATCAGGAGGAGAATTTAGCACTAAGCTGTCCCATGAAATTTTAAGCAGAATTTTCTCTCTCTGGTGATTAAAAAAATCTCTTGAGAATGGGGACTGTGAATGTTGAATTCGGAGAAAAGCCTGCTGCTTTTACAGTAATGAGACATAATTGAACACAGTGTTTAATTCACATCAATGTTGTCTGAGTGGTACTTGGGCTGTACAAAGAGAAATAGACTGTACCATTCAGGGTAGAAATTTTCTGTGGTGTAAATCTGAATTTTCCTTTGCTGTAAAGCATTGCCTAGGCCTAGTGGTGAAGGATGCTTAAGGCATTAATCTTTTATTCAGATAAACAGAAAAATTCTGTAACTAGAGTAATAAATTTGCAAAGTTCCGAGTAGAATATTTAATCCCACTAAGTGATCCTGTTTTTGTAGGAAAGGTTTGAATACATTTTTAATAAGATAATTGACTAAGTTTTGGGAAATAAAGCCATCTTTCTATTAATTTTACATTTGATTTTATTGATTTATCCTACTAATTGTTATGTTGATTAGTCTTAACTGTTTTATGCTTTGAAAATCTCTTCACACAAGTGTTTGGGCAGGAGCTCAAAGCCATACCTGTCCCTGTGGAGTACATTTCTTGCAATAGCAATGTACACAGTACAATTACAGTAGGATACAGGTTTACCAATAACAACGAAACATCGCGTGCCTGGTTTAAAACCAGAAGTTCATTTGACAATGACATTTTTCATGTTTGTTTATAGATACAGTATTACAGATGAAACTTGCTTTCAGTTCAAATATGATGTGCTTGCAACCGCACTGTACAGACTGTTAACTCATCTGGGTGTCGTACGCTGGTCCAGCGCTAACATTTGGGTATACAGGTAATGCGTGCAGTTCCAGGGCTTAGCCAGCCTCTGATGCTTGCTCTGAGAGAAGCTGAGCTGAGTTGAGGTTCTCATTTTAAGGTTTAGAAGTCATTTGACAATCTTTGAATGAAATGCATCAGTTTGTCAATTCCTTGTCACTTCAGGTATGGTTTTTTCTTCCCAGCTGGCTTCATGCAAACAAAGATTGGCTTACAAGTCTACATCCTGTGTTTCAGTAAATGCTCTGTGAAATTAGAATTTAGTAAGCTCATGGTTTTCTTGGCCGTTTTGATGTGTTTGGGTAATGGGAACGAGCCACGTGATCTGTTAATCACTCTACGTTGGGAAAAATCTTGTGAAGCAGAACTGTTGTAGCAGATAAGAAAATAGTTGTCAGTAGATGTAAAAGTAGAGATAAACTAACTGGCAGTATCGGTTCAGTGTAGGGAAAAATCTTTGGAAATACATCAGGAGTTTGGATGGTGAATGACGTTGAACAGCAGAGGTGGGTTTTGTGTAGAACTTTCCTTGCCTGGGTTTGGCTTGTAGGGCTGGCAGCTGCAGCTCGGTAGGAGTTCCTGTGGAGCATTTCCATCTTGGTTATGTTTCATGTCTGTGCTTGCAACATTTAGCCTTCCTTGGTACATGGTACTCCTTCAAGCTCCACAGCTCAAGGATGGAGTGAGGTGGTGACTGCTCAGTGGAAGCTCCCTGGATGTGTCTAACGTACTTCGTAAGAGTGTTAGCCTGCCTGTGAAGAGAGCTTTGAGATACTGAGCTTTGCAAAATCATAAACAGATAGAAGTGAACTAAACTGATTAAAGCATTAACCTCAGTTGCTTTGGAAATTTAAAATAACTAGCATTTTTTAAACCTGCAAAACTAAAATGAAGAAATACTTATATATATTAGAAGTGTTAGAATATTGGTTGTTAATAGCTTAGAGCTAACCTGGTTTTATAAATGCTTTCAAATAGAAATGTGAAAATGGGAAGACGTTTATATAGGTGATTAAAAACTGCTGTTCTGTCATGGAGCCTGTTCTTTCTGTTAAGATGTAAGCTATAAGGCTTTATGGCTTTCACACGTAGGAAATACGTCTGTTTTTTCAATTAGGTGTGTGTGTTATCTCTGCTATTCCCACTCTAAGTGTTGTTTATCCTAACTTGGACTTGATTGTAATATTTGTTTGTTATTTTTTCCCAAATGTTTGTACTCTGAGATAAAACATACGTGGACTAAACTGTAGAAATGCTGAGTCAAAGCTGCAGTTACTGTAGTATCTCACTCCTGGATTGGGGAGTATGCAACATTTATTTTGACTCCTTTATTTTTAAGAGGTCTGTGGCCAGATAAACCATTTTACTTCATGTGATTTGGTGTAAAGTTATTTTCATGTGTCTGTGATGTGAATTTTACAGTATATATATAAAGCTGTATCAGACAGTTTCTATAATACAATGTGTTATTTGATTGGTCTGATTTTTTTTTTTTCCCCCCCAAATGATTTTTTTAATTGTAATTTCATCTGATGGGAGAATACATTGGTAATCACTGCATTTTTAGATACAGACTGTATGATAAAAAAAAACTTGTTAGCTTGTTGCGAAAAGAAATTATGCAGAGAAATAGTGAAGTAAATATAAATTTAAAAAGGAGATGAGATTAAATCTCTGACTTAACGCTTAGTCATTTCAGGAGGAGGTCTCTCATCAGCTTCACTTCAGAATGGATTCACACGATTAGTGAACTGGTGATGCAGAAGGCTTCCATCAGTCTTTAAATAGAAAAGTACGCACAGCTGGTTGGTTGGGTTTTTTTTTTTCTTTATCCTAAAAAGGCAGACAGACTTTAAAGCCTAGTTCTTCAGCTTCTCCCTGGTTTGCAGATAAGAACGCATTTTGTCTGGGACACTTATCAGTGACCCACGCTTCTGTCTGGCCCACACTTAGCCTGCGTGCCCTCTTTATGTAGCTGATGGATTGTATTCCGCTGAAAACTAAATGGCAAGTACTTGGATAAAACTGTACAAGCTATGTCCAGTTAGAAAATATTTCTGCGGGTACAGGCAATGAAATCTTTCCTCTGCCTCTGCCAGCCGAACAATGAGGATAAACAACTATGAAGTGTTGGGCAAATGCTTACAGTTGTGTAGGAAAATGCTGTTCAGAGCCAGTGAAGAATGCGGAGATGGGTGTAAAGTAGTGGCATCCAGGGCAGTTGAAGTGGAGAACGGCAAGCTAATGGCTGTTCCGCGGAGGTGAGCAGGGATGTGGAGCCACATAATGTAAATACTCGGAATACTTGCTGTTGGAAACCTATGTATGTTTTTCTTCTGGGCTTTTTTGAAATCCAGTTAGTGAAATAGCCCAAACAATTTTCCTGTACTTATTTAGGCAGGAAGCCAGCTGTTAAATTTGTCAATATTAACTATCTAAGATTTTAGAAGAATAAATATTCTCTGAACTTTTCATTCTCTTGAAGTACAAAGTGCGTTAAAAACAAGCTCCCTTGAAGTGTTAAGTTAGCCTTCCTTTTGTCTATAGATCCACAATTTCTAATTGAAAACTGCCTTATTACATGATGATTTATTTATCAGCTCAGAGCAAATAAATGATAATTGTAACATTTGGACAAAAGTCTCTGATGAAATGCAATTATTTTGTGTGTAGAGATGTACAGACTTTTGCTGATTATGAAGAGCAGAAAATAAGTACGAGTATTTTGCCTGGGCTATTTTTAAAAGCTCTTAGCTCAGTGCATCTCCCTTTCCTGTCCAAAAGCTGCTACTTCTGTCACCTTTTGACTTCATAAAGATCTTTCCCAAATAAAGGGAGTTGAGGGATTTATTTGGAAGGTAATAGTGGTGCTCAGGCTGTTTATTTTTGTGTTCTCCAGAATCTGTCTGAGGACAGGATGTGTTTGTGCCTCCCCTTTTCGTCTAGGAGGGGAAAGGGGGAAAAAAGAAGTCTCAAAGTCGGACTTGGGCATTTGAGAAGTTGTCACAGTCTTAGCAGAATGGTTAAAAAGGGGGTGGCTGATCCCGTGAGGTGAAACTTGTTACTTTTGGCTCTCTAACCACAGATAGTAACTGCAGCTACGTGCTTAATGCAGGGCAGCTGCATAGCCTATGTGTAAAGTTGTAGTTAGAAATACGCTGTTGTTTATAAGCCACAGAACACAGACACATTGAAAATTCTGTTTCAGATATAAGAAATAATAGAATATGGATCAGATAAACTGCAGATGCAATAGACCTTAATTCTCAGATTCATTAGGTGAACAGCAAAGTAGTTGAAAAAAAAATTTGTAACATAATACCTGTTAAGCTAAATATAGGATTCTTGATTAGGTATGTGTAATTTCTACAAATAAACAGCCGTTTTGCTTGTCAGCATGAGGTGGTGTTA
Source organism: Tetrax tetrax (assembly GCA_009806455.1). Lineage (NCBI taxonomy): Eukaryota > Metazoa > Chordata > Aves > Otidiformes > Otididae > Tetrax > Tetrax tetrax. The sequence goes on along the minus strand of WHYT01017371.1, from coordinate 628,107 downwards.
TTTAAATAGTTAAATCTCTTTTTTTTTTTTGCTCCTGCTGTTTGTTTGATACACATAAGGGTATGCCATGCCAGTGAGACAATTGCCAAGTTCTTGTTGAATTAGCAGAAACAGCCCAGTGCCCACCAGCTTGCTGCTGTCAGTTCTCGTCCGTATCAAACGGAAAAGCTGCTGGACGGGACTTCACAGCCTTCAAGGTTTGAGAAGATTACAAATCACCCAGCAAACAAAATGAATGCACGGAGGGGACAGAGCGGGTTGCACGGAGGGGAAATGGTGTTTCGTTTGTTTGTTTTTCTCCTAGCAGAGCTGTGTATGTGTGGGGGGATATTTATCTGCCTTAGCTTTGGGGGTTCTTCTGAGTCTTCACAACCTGTGTTACTTGGTGCTATGTAGGCAAGCACAGTTTTATCAGTGAATTTTGCAGTGTAAATAGTATTTGGGAGATCAATATTCATTATCTAATTTGCTGTAATAAGCAGCTAGTTCCTCTGGGCTTTTCTTTTTTCCACTTTCTGTTTTTATTCTTTAGGTTTTTTGTTAAGAGAAATTAACTTTTCTGCTGCTGTATCAGCTTCTGGCCAGAGCCTTGGCTGCTGGTGTCCTTCGCTATGGTGAGAGGTCCCAGGGAGAGGACTGGGACCTTTCTGTATAACCTCACGTAAGCTGAAATGAAAACCAGCCACTTTAGTTGATTGTTTTCCATTTGCATTAGTTGTTGGGTATGAGACACCTGAAACATTGTGTATAAAACCTCCTTGTCCTTGGATAAATCGCTGGAGCACAAAGATCAATTTACAGTGTAGAACTCCTTCAGCAAACTTTGTGTACTATTATCGGCAATGAGTGTGTTTTTAATTTATTGAATTTGTGTGGGGTTTTATAATTTTTTGCTTGATTAGGGCATTTTGAATGTTCAAGATTTTTCTAGCAGCTGTAGTGATTGTTTTCCTATCGCCATCACTTACTTGTAGCTATGATCTCTTTGATTTCTTTGCTGGTGCATCATTAGGATATCACCTCAGATAAGCTGTGATTATATTTGCATGTTCTCTTAGTCAGAATTATTGGAGATTAAATGACAGCATCACAATTTGCATACAGTTAGTAAAGCTGACATACTCTTGTTAATGGATAGAGCTATATTTAGAAAAAAACAAACCCACAGACAGACAATGAATTTTTATATTATACTTCAAATAATAATAATATAGCTATAGATAGACCAGTCAGGTTTTATTTATAATACGGTTTTAAGGGAAATGAGAAGTAAGGCTAGAGGGAATCCCAGAGATTCTGTGAATGAAGGCACCATAGAGGGTATATGGAGTATTGATATGTAGTTTCATGATGTGCAAGACACATCATTTCACTCCGCGTTGTAAAATCAGCAGTGAGTGCATTGCACTCACTGGAGCAGGACAAACGCGATAATTGTCTGACAAGATCTGCTTCCTGGGAGCTCTGCAGAGATGAAACAAAGTCTGCATTCCAGGATATGTAAGAATAATACTTAAAAAAAAATACCTGGAGATGAGAACTAATTGTGCTAAAAAGTTTAAATATTTATTTTTAAATGAATATTTGCTGTGTATGGTTCAATAAGTTAATGTTTTCCATATTCTATGGTCAAAACCAGAAAAAACAGCATGTGTGTTCTTAAGCAGTTTCTTGACAAGGGCTAGTCCCGTTTCTGTCATTAACAAAGGATAATGTCTGGGGTGGCAAATGTCCAGGAAAAGCAATCCCCTATAAAGGCATATTTACTTCAGTCAGGGAATTTGAGCTGTGGTTAAAATATCAATATTAGCTTAAGCAAGTATTTGGCAGAGAGAGAGTCCAAAACATGACTGGTTACCTGACTTGGTGTGTGTGTGCAGGTGCCTTTCGCTGGCTGTCACAGAGTCCCTTGTAAGCCGGTGGGTACGTATCTTCATCTCTTCAGCCTGCCAGTACCAGGTGCGGCTCTGCTGAAGAGGTTTCTTAACAATTATTTTAGTAAAGCCCTGGTGTGTAGTGTCAGAATTACACACAGAGTGTACAGTTCTGTACAGCTGCTCGCCTTGGTTGGTAGGAGAGGCTTGGTGGGTGAGGAGGAAGCTGACTTTCACACATTTAACAGTACGTGGTTTACCAGTTCCTTCCTGGAGTACGGAATCATCTGAGCATGCTGCATCGCTAGTGGTGTGCCAGTTCCCAGTCTGACCAGTGGTGGCTCTCTCCAGCACTCCGATGGCTATGACATCTGCGTGTGAGCTGTTCCTCCATTTCTGGAAGAATTCCTTCCCTTTTATTAATATGCTTGTGTAACCAGTTTGAAATTATAAACACTCCTTCACACCCCTCCTCCAGGTAGATTTTTTTTATTTTTTTTTATTTTTTAAATAACTCAGTCTTGATGTAAGAAGCTGAAGAACCCTTGTGGGTTATTCACAATATATGGAGCCTTAGTGTGGTCAGATAAGAAACCTGATTTCAAATGACACCTTTGGGAATGTCGTTCTGGAGAGGAACAGTACTCTTCTTGATTCGCCTACATCATGTTCATTGTCAGCAGTGCTCATTTTATATAGATGTATTTTCAATCATTTAAATATTTTAACCAGATTTTGCCTTGGTTACTCAGCTACAGGAGTGTTTATGCATCTTCCCTTGCTGTAGAGTTGAAGTAATTACTTTGTTCTGCAATCAAAACATTCTCTGTCTTGTACAGAAGCTGACTGTTCTGACACATCCTTTGATATTTTCTAATTAGGATTTCATTAAATACAGACGTTTTCTTTTATCAATAGTTTATATAGTTTGATATATGCAATGTAAGAGTAATTGGAAATGTGTTTTATCGACATAGGATGCATGAGTGTCACGTGTCCGTTCTCACATTGCAATTCTCAAGAGTTGATTCTGTGGTGAAAAGTCAAGAAAGGTTAATCTTTTCTTAAATGAGATTAGACTAGGTAACAACACGGTTCAGATTCCAAATATAATTAGCGATAAATGCATAAAATGCAGGGTTACTTGCTTTGACTGTGAGGAAGAATAAGATTATTTTTTTAAAGTAGGATAAATGCAAATTTTGGAATATATTCTGAGACAGAAAGGCTTTAAGTAAAGTTAAAAACAGGTAAATGCTAACTTAATAACACTTTGCAATAGTTAACAAAACTTTCTTTTTTTTTTTTTTTTTAGAGGTTG
>WHYT01017371.1:614262-624892 GCA_009806455.1 Tetrax tetrax | reverse complement strand
CTCAAAGATTTTTTTTTTTTTTTTTTTTTTTCCCCCTTGAGTAAGAATTTCCGATATTGACTAATTTCAAGACAGTTGGTGCTTAGTGCATCTTCTGTGAACATAAGGATGCTTATAGAAGTATTTCCTGTTAATTATAAGTATTGGTATGGAATACTTTGGACTGAAATGTTAAAAAAGTTCAGTTCTTGAGTGGTTTGGAGGAAAGGATGTTTTAACAATGCAAGAGGTGGGGTATTTGGAGCAATATCAAGATCAGTAGATTTTGCTTGTATTTTTCACTTCCATATAGAGAAATACACAAATCTCTCTTCAGTGCAGAAGGTTTTGGGTAATCAATTAAATTATCAATTTATTAAGTTCAGAATTCTGTTTGCCTTTTTCTTCATGTAGTGTTACCTCTCTTTTAGGTGATCCTAGTAACTGGATATATATTATTGCAGTGTTAATCTTGACTTGATTGTGTTGAGATAAATGGCTCTGGCATTTTCTAGATTCATCCTTCCCAAAGTATTTTAAAAGATTTTGTATTCATAATAAACATTGTATCTCAGAAACTGATAGTAGAGATCTGTTGTAAGTAGGAATTAAAAATGTCAATTTGTTTGAACAGCATGTGTTGTTTTATTACAAATTGTTTGGTGAGTACACAAGGCTCCAGTTCCATCTGAATGGCACTAAATTATGCTGAACTAATTATATTCTTGCCTTTTGTAACCTGGCATTTAATTACAGAAATTAAATTTGATGCGCACACCTCACTCCATGAGTGCGTGACATGTAGCTCTTTCCTTTAGGTATTTTTCACCCGCTTTATCTTCCCATCAGCCTCTCATTTCCAATAAAAATGTATTTTCGTGGCAGCTTTTACCTGAGATGTTGCCTTCAACTTGCAGATAAGCAATGTAAACAATTGACATATATGCCAGGTTTTAAAACTATTTTTAAAAGTGTGTGTATCAGTCTTAACTGATAGAGTTGAATACTTTTCAATAAATTATCATTTGACCTTTTTTGTTCTCCATGGAAACCATCCTTTTACTAATGCTACTGCTCTCCAGCAGCTATGACGATGTATCTGAATTCGTAAGTAGATATTAAACAAAAAACATTCCCACACAAATGCTCTCTCCCCCCACCCCCAAAGAATGTACCATTTCTATTTTCTGTCCTAAACTGGATATTTAGGTTTGAAAATTTGGGTGAAGCATTAGATGGCCACGGGTGCAAGCAGGGGCTCTCCTCAAAGGCACCTTTATGCACTTGTGGAGGTGGGTGGGAGTTGTTCCTCAGTACCTTTTCCTAAAGGCTCAAAGTCTTTTTAAATCCAAAAAGTGTTACAGCGTAGAAAAAATACTCACCTTACTAAGTTTAAGATTTTACACACTTAAATGTGTTAAAATACAACCGGATCATCAGAAATCAAGTTTAAACATTTGAAACATTGTGTTATGCAGAGTTTCAAACTGCAGTAATCTCTGGGCTGAAAAACCTCTCAGAAAATAAAAGCTCTTAATCTTTGTTATGATGTTGTATTTTCCTTTGCAATATTAAATTTCATATTAAATATTCTGGCTAGAGCAAAGCTGTAAAGTGGAAAGCTGTGTGGCACATGTTGATATTCTCTCTTTCCACCTGGAGTCATTTCACAACAGGATCATTATCTTGTCAGGGATCTGAGTTTTTCCTGACCTCACTAATTAGATACCGTGTTTTCCTGGGTGATGCTTCATGCTTTTGGAGCTGTCACAGGCTCTCTTGTAGTCTTTAAATTACTCTCACGTGTAGTCAGGCAAAAAAGGTGATTTTCTGTTGTGTGACTGTAAAGCTAGTTAGAGGATATGTTTTGTATTTTTTGTTAGATGATGATGCTTAAAAAGCTACTAATATTCACTGTCTTTGTGCTAGAGTTGAAGATGTGGATGACATAATTGATGAGACGATATATATATCGGCCTTTCCTCAGGACAGCATGATAGCTACAACTTGCTTCTCAGTGTAGCCCTCCCTTCCTTTATGGCTACATATGAGCTAAGGTGTAAGTCTAACCTTCCAGTGCCTTGCAAGCTAGATAAAATAACTGATCTTCATTGAGTCTGTTACTCAGCCATTGAAAAAGTATATTTTTCTCCTTTGTTGGGTGATCATTTTGGATGAGTATCAAAAGAAGTCTAGACCCGATGTTCATGAGAAAATAGCCCTGCTTCATGTTTCTGCTGTTTGAGGCTATAGCAAGATGAACAGATTTTTAAGTTTTTTTTTTTCCCCCAAGTGGTAGTCATTTCAGAGTGAAAAACATGAATAAGGACTGAGCTGTTGGTCTGATCAACCAGCCTGTTAGTTTGTAAACGGAGAAATAATATAATTGTCACAGAATCACGAGCTTTATTTGGTTCTCAGTCAACGTATCAACACATGGCATCATAGAATGGTTTGGGTTGGAAGAGACCTCTAAAGGTCGTCTGGTCCCCACAATGAATGAGAAACAGTTTGTTACAAGAAGCAGCCCCAAAGCAGAGCTGTAAAAGTTATAGCTGCTGCTGTGGGGTATTAGCAGTTGGTTCTGAAGAAATGAAAACAGTACCCACCTGTTGGATAAAAGCTGAAACATTTTAGTCTCTAAGTGCTCTTTCATTTTAGAGAGAAACTTTTGACACGTGACCTCTTCTATTCAAAATCATTCTAATTATGGTTCTTCTGAGACAAAACAACAGAAGATATCTTTTTTTTTTTTAATTGCTGCTGTAGAATTAACAACTTTTCCTTTTTGTCTTTGAACTTTGAAGAAAATGAAGTATTCTGTGATCTAACATATTATATTGCCAATTAAAAATTAATAATCTCTGTATCATGTTCCTGAGTACTTTGACCACACACAGTTTTAAAAGTCTGTACCATATTATGTCAAAATTCTGCTCTTTGGAGTGTATATAATAACTGAATGAGTGTTTTTCAAGCCTTTCATTTTTGTAGATTCAAGCTCTCTTACATTTTGGAAGGACTATTGGGGTCTCAAAAGCGAGAAGCTTGGAAAGTGCTAGTGTCAAAAGTCTGTTGTGGTTAGTCTTTAGCAAGTTAGAGAATAACCTGAAGTGCAGAGTGACAACAAAAGCAGGGCAAAGTAATTATGGGCGTGGTGAATTTAATTTGTAACATGTGTTGATTACAACACCTCAACCTGATGCACAGTGATCTTTTCATTGGGCTGCTCTCTTCCATGTTTGCCGTTGTCTTTACGTAGGTGTGAAGGACCCTGAAGCCTCTTTGTACTTTGCTGGTTGGCTTGGAGTTCATTTGACAGTAACTTATTGTGCAACATAAAATTTGCAACACAGAACATCGAGAGGTCCTTGAAGTACTGGTGTGTGTGTGCGTGAAATGTCAAAAGGCGATGATGTTTGAATAGATGTGTTTGCTTTCCATGCTGAGAAAGGCAGCCGCAGCAAGAGAAGCAGTTTGCTCAGGGGAAGCCGGAATGCAGCTAACTGCCCGGCAGAATGGTTTGATGCCTACAGAAAGCTGGCTGGAGAGTGCTTGGGGAGAGGTACCCTTGCATAGCTCTGTACGTGTATCCAGCTAAACTGTGGGAAAAGCTGAAAAGTGAAGATGGAGATGTATGTTCCTGAAGAGCTGGATGGTAAATTGAACTATAACATCTGAGAAGGTACGCGTTTGGCTGTTGATGAGTTTGGAAAGTCAGTAAGGTGCTTGCAGACCTGAAACCTGACTTCATAGCTCCATTTCTTTTAGCGGTTACAAGGCCCTGTTTCCTGTGGCTGCCGAAGGGCCGTGGAACAAAGATGTGTTAAGACCAAGGAAAAACAGCATAAATTTTGGCAGGCAGGTACGAATTTGAGCTGACCATGGTCTAAGCATGGCACGTTGATTATCCTGTGCACTGCACTGACTGTACAACTTTTCTTGTGTAAATAGTGACAATTACTTACCAGCTGTAGTTGGATCTACAAATGTTGCACACATGCTCCTTTATAACGTTTTCTGCTAGTATTACGTTCTAGCTGATTAATCCCTTTTATAGCAACAAATTAACATATTTAAGCTGAAGTTTAGTGTCTTTTGTGATCATATTGCTAGGAAGACCTTAGTGATACTGTCTTCAGTTTATTTTCTTCTTATACATGACTTTAGTTATGCTTGTTACTTGGTGATCCAAGTATGGACTTTCTTTTTAAATCCAAGAAACTGGTAAATAATGAGAGAAATATTGACTAGCAGAGAAATAGGGTAAGTTTGGCAAACTACTACAGAGCTCCTTTAAGGGATTATAAATTCTTGCAGTCTGTTAAAAAATAAAGAACAGAACCCAAACCTACAACATTTGAAAAGCAATAGTATGCTATAACTGTAATCAAATTCAGTGTCTGTGTTGTTCTTTTTCTCCTGTGTGGTCTATCTTTTAATACGAGATGACTACTTTTTTTTTTTTTTTTTTTTTTTTTTGTGGCCCCAATTAGAAGGTTTTCTTGTGCTAAAGCTTGGTTAGGGGGAATTAGGATGACTAGAGCTCTTCAGCTCAAGTTACAAAACATACAAGGCTGTTCAATAATTACATTTCCTGGAGCTGCTGGCCGCAGTTGATGAAGAGGTTGGTGTAGAGTGGGAAGGACTCTTGAAAACCAATATCTTGAAAACATGGCAGTTCAGTGCCTTATAATGAGAAGAGAATGAAGTCTGTTTTAGAGATGGGATGGTTATACTTTATTGTTTCTAAGGAAAAACTGCCCACGCAGTTATAAAATCTGGCTGGAAGGATCATAACCTTTCTATGTCAGAAACTTCAAATAATATCACAAAACCAAAGAAAGATGCTAAAAACTCCTACAAAGATGATGTGGTAATCAAAAGAGATACTGACATTGTGGCACAGCACTGGGTAGGTTGACATAGTGCAGGAGGGTTTCCATGCTTAATATCATGTGGGACATTGCTTTTGTGTACAGAATATCTCAGTTCTGAAGTTAATTTTGAAGGAAGGTTCTGCCAGAAAGCCTTTATTTTAAACATTTCTAGCAGTATGAAAATAAATTAAATTTTTGAAGTATATAGTGTTTTATTTTGTTTGACAAGTTTGTCAAGGGATTTGATAAAACTTATGAAAATAAGTGTAGCTTTATGGTGCCTGAGACCCTGAGGTACTATTTAACCATCTAGATTTCAATTTATTTATATGCCATGCTGTTACAATTCACCTGGATCCCACTTAACTAAACCCTAAGCTGCTACAGCAAAATGTTTTATTGATCACGAGAAGTTGTATGCCACAGGCAGAGATCAGTGCAGGGTAAGTTTGCGAGGGCTTAGACACCTGCCCCAAAAGTGCTACATTGTCCTTGAACTTATATCTTCAGTTACAGAAAGAGCTAGAATGAATAATTTTATTATTTTACGGGCAGGAAAAATTATTCAGAAACCATGCCAACTCTCTTTATGGGAGTAAGCTTACTCTGGTCATCTGGGGAAAACCCCCTGTCGCACATGTGATCCCAAAGCAGTGAGCTGCACTGTCTGTTATCGTGTCCCTAGCTGTGGCTAGTCTGTCATAATTAAGAAGAAATAAATTTTTAAAAATTGGATCTAATTGCACATCAAGAGGAGGAAGAAGGTCTGCGTATATGAATGTATCTCAAAGTGCCTTTTTTTTCTTGAAAAAGCAGGTGTTTATCTTGAAATAGTTAACTTTAGGTAGTAATCCTACTGCAGATGTTAAGGGAAATCATTGAAAAAATTCCAGACTCTGTGTTAAGTTCTTTCATGCTTTTGAGATGCTTTTCCTGCTGGAAATACTGGTGCACTGCTATACTCTAAGGAACTGTGCTGAAGCCTTGCATCTTAAATGATGAACGTTACAGTCTGTCATAACACTGAAGGTCACGGCAGGTTTCTCATTGTCTCTGTTTATTGTGGATGCTCCTCTGTGGCTTGTGGGTGTGAAGTAGCAGAGGAAAACATACAAATAGAAATTTCAGGTTGTAGGAGGACAAATAGCATGCTAAGGTGAGAATTCCTTAATTAATGTTCTCTGCCATGGATTTAATTGTGACTTTTTTTTTAATTATTTTTTTTTTTTATCCTTTGAAGCAATATGCTGAATCTCTCTCACTTCCCCCTGCCCTCCCACCCCTGCAATATGTTCTATACCAGCCATCAGATTGTATTCTAGGTTCTGGTTTTACTTTCATTAGATGGCAACATGCTTTCTCCATTTATCTTGCTAAACACTGTTCCAGACTGTGAAGAAAGTTTGCTCATGCAAAAAGTATGCTGAAGTACAAATCTGGACATATTCAGAAAGCTGCTGGATTCATTTTGCTCAAGGTTTCAATTGATTTTAAGGTACAAAAACCTGGGCTGTTATCCAGCTGGCCAGACCTGTTACACCATCTGCTTTTGCAGATATTGCACCTTTCTGTGGCTCTGCTGGTGATGTATTTAAGGTATTCGCAGACGCTGGTGGTAGGCATCGTTTTGGAGGTCATCAATGACGAGGCGGTAGGAAAGCTGGCTTCAATCAAACTGGATCTGGTGAGGTGAGATGTGGCTGCAACTCCTCGTAAAGCCAGCCCCAAAGAAAAGGATGGTTTAGGTCTTATTTAGGATAAATGTCATTAACATAGAGACCCAAATGAAAAAATTAATGTTTCTGTCATGTCAGGTAAACATGCTGTTTTACAGAAAAAAAAAAATGTTTACAGGTAAATATGTAAGAATAAAATGATTTATGATAAAAAACAGGAAGTTAACCTCAGATTGATATTCAGTTCTTCTTCTTGACTTTTTATGGGTCTTTAGGGGAAAAGTTTAAACTCTTAATTTTGGGCTTGTGGGTTTGTTGTTGGCCTTGTCACCTTAAGAATTTGAATGTGCTGGCCTAAGAGGGTCCAATGTTGGATCTGTGCTCGCAGATCTGTACATTAGGTGTGATTTGACAAGGAAGTTATGGTGAATATCGTTCTCCCTTGTTTCTTTTCAGTTGTCTCACAAGCTACCGGCAAATGTTTTTACATTTTAAGGGAAGCACATTGAGACTGATTTCTCTGTACATTGACATATAGTTCACATAAGAAAATGCTTTATTCCAAGGAGTTTTAAATCCAGTAATGTAGAACTACCTTCAAAGCCTTTATTTGTATGTGAAATCCTTGTGGCATCAGGCTGTGCACAGCACAGCTGGGAAACGTGAGCGTTGGAGAAGGGAAGTTCAGAGATTGGATCCTCTGGTTTTTCAGTCGTTCACGGAGCGGCAGGAGGAAGAGGACCAATTTCCTGCAGGTTTGTTTGGCGGCTGATCGAGTTGCGTCTAAGGATGCAGTTTCTTGAGATGTTGGCTTAAGAGCAAGAAATTTGCTTGCATACATCATAACCTTTCATTATGATTTCTCGTTTCTGCTGGGTTGGAGCTCTCCTGTTTTTGTTGATACACTTGATTGGTGGGCCTCCCTGAAGTCATCTGCATTATTGACAGTCTTTTTTTTTGGTTCTGGAAAACAGATTCTCCTGTCAGTCTGATGATATGAATTAAAGCTGAGTCCCCCACACGGTTATTCTGGCACAGCTGAGGCAGCGCGAAACGGTGATGCATGGGCAGGAAGAGGCATGAGTGTTTCCTGAGCGGTGCGCTTAGGAAAGCTGTTTTTGGCAATGGGGCCACTACCTCCACTGTGCCAGTGCAATATTTACAGCAGTACATGACGAATTGCAATGGGAAACTGACTTTAATGTTCCCTTAGTAAAATAATAACGAAGCCTACACTTGACCTAGTTTATGGCACGGTTCCGCAGATGGCTGTGCTGGTACAAGTGCAGGGCCTTACATCGTGCTGCAGGGGTTGGAACACACAGTGGAAGAAGACAACGAAGTCCAGCAGAATTTGCTTTGTGTAGTGGTCAAGGCCTGCCTCTATCTGTTTGCACAGAGTGACTTGGTCGGGTGAAGCCCTTCAGTGGTGTGAGAAATCGGTCCATCTGCGACAGCACCCGGGCATGGGACGGGGAGGGTGGCTCCAGGTGTGGCAGGAGAGGACAATGAAAGGAGGTGTCAGACCAACGGCTGCGCAGTAATCCTTACTCATTGAACAAAATCTACTTTAAGGAGTGAAGTCACAGAGAACTTCTACCGTACGTTTATGAAAACTCAACATATTGTCTGTTTGAGTTCATATTTAATGAAATACCAGATTATTCTTTTCTCTGAAGCTTTAAACTGCAAGTTTTAGATTGAAAGTAACTGCAAATACAGACTTAGAGATGTTTGAAGGCCAAAGCGCTGAAGGATCAGTCCTAAGCCAGTGTGACACACGCACTTCATCAGCGAACTCTCTGGATTAAAGCATAACGTGTGGGTGATTGTGTAGAAATAGGTGTGATATATGTCAATCTGAGAGAGAGATGCGAGAGTGAGAGGTTTATGAACTGTGGTTTATTGGGCAAAATAAAACTCCTGTTCTCTTGGGTTGAATTTGTACCGGTGAAGTAGCGGCCAGTATTAAATACAGACTTGTCGGGAGAGGGCTGAGGGGGCCAGTGCTTTGTTCATTTACAGATTTAACCTCAAATGAGTAAATTAGTTGGCTTGTGCCCCTGTGACATCAGCATGCCTTTCTATGTATACGATTGAGTGTGACTTGCACTCTTCCTTAAGTACAGACACCTTTGAAAAAGCGGAGTCATCGCATAAGACCGCGCACATACACGGCTGAATCACCCCCAGGTATGATGAGCTGCTTTTGAATTTTTTAGCAAAATGGAGAATACTTAAGCTCAAACTACAAATAGTTTTGAAAATGACTGCTGTGAGTGGATGGTCAGTAATGGTCATAAACTACTTTTGACAGATTTGGTGAAATGAAATACTCTATGAAATGGGCTTTATTTCACCACTGGTTTTTTGCTTCGGGAAGGAATGCTGGTGGATGCTTCAGTATCACTGCTTGCCCGTGTTTTGACATTCTTATCAGCTGCGTGCTATTGGGAGGGTTGTTTGCTTTAAACTAGTGATGCCTTTTGAAGGAGTTTTTTTCATTAAAATGTACTAGTACTTTTAAAATTTGATTTATAGGGATTTTGGAGGATCTCAAAATGTAAGGATTTCACTTATTAAAGCAGAACTTCATTTCAAGATATTTAAGTCTCTTTCTAAATGAAATTTCCTCCTACCACAAAATTTCACACTAGATCTTCCCCTGTATAATATGATTAGCCTCCATGCTTTTCCTCTGACAGTAACATACATCATGTGCATTTGGGTTAAACGTGATGTTCCAGAATTGAAATTTCTGTCTTTTGAGATGCGTTTTATTTGTGCACATGTATTCTTTTCCAGCTAAACCACTATGAACCCTTTAACACTTAATGACTTCTAAAAAGAAGTTCCTTTAGAATTATGCATGTGCAATTATCATATTTTATTATCTACAAAAGCTTAAAAGTTACTTTAAAATTAGGAAGACATTAAAACTTTTTGGGAGAGTGATTGATTAATTAGGAGCATCCATTGTTTTTCGCAAGTGCAGATTTCTTTGTATTTCAGTCTATTCTCTCCACTTTGGGAAAGGCAGGTCTGTTAAATGAGTTTCAGAAACTGATTCCAGGGCTGATTTCTTCAGGCAAGGGATCGGTATGGGAGGAATGCAGTTATCCTGCATTCTGTGGCCTGGAAGCCTCATGAGGATTATACGGTCAGAGGATGCTTTTTTTTTTTTTTTTTTTTTTTTTTCCCCTTGAGTAAGAATTTCCGATATTGACTAATTTCAAGACAGTTGGTGCTTAGTGCATCTTCTGTGAACATAAGGATGCTTATAGAAGTATTTCCTGTTAATTATAAGTATTGGTATGGAATACTTTGGACTGAAATGTTAAAAAAGTTCAGTTCTTGAGTGGTTTGGAGGAAAGGATGTTTTAACAATGCAAGAGGTGGGGTATTTGGAGCAATATCAAGATCAGTAGATTTTGCTTGTATTTTTCACTTCCATATAGAGAAATACACGAATCTCTCTTCAGTGCAGAAGGTTTTGGGTAATCAATTAAATTATCAATTTATTAAGTTCAGAATTCTGTTTGCCTTTTTAGAATCGTAGAATCATAGAATCATAGAATGGTTAGAGTTGGAAGGGACCTTCAAAGGTCATCCAGTCCAACCCCCCTCAAGAAGCAGGGACCTCCCTGACCAGATCAGGTTGCTCAGAGCCCCATCCAGCCTGGCCTTGAACGTTTCCAGGGATGGGGCATCCACCACCTCTCTGGGCAACCTGTTCCAGTGCTCTACAACTCTCATTGTGAAAAATTTTTTCCTAATATCTAATCTAAACCTCTCTTTTAGGTGATCCTAGTAACTGGATATATATTATTGCAGTGTTAATCTTGACTTGATTGTGTTGAGATAAATGGCTCTGGCATTTTCTAGATTCATCCTTCCCAAAGTATTTTGAAAGATTTTGTATTCATAATAAACATTGTATCTCAGAAACTGATAGTAGAGATCTGTTGTAAGTAGGAATTAAAAATGTCAATTTGTTTGAACAGCTTGTGTTGTTTTATTACAAATTGTTTGGTGAGTACACAAGGCTCCAGTTCCATCTGAATGGCACTAAATTATGCTGAACTAATTATATTC
>WHYT01017371.1:599297-614212 GCA_009806455.1 Tetrax tetrax | reverse complement strand
CTTTTTTTTTTTTTTTTTTTTCTTTTAAAGTTCAGGTACAAACATCTCAGATGGTCCCCCCTCAGCCCTGTGCTGGAGGATTTTGGTGTTTGGGAAGAAGAGTGGATGTTGCATCCATGCTTATGTAATATTTTTGTGAGATGGTAGCATCATGCAATATAGAGAGAATCTGAAATAGGTTGATGTCTGAGTTGTCTCTTCACTGATGCTGAGTATCAGACATATCCCAAGGAACACGCGTAGGGCACTTCACTCCTCCAGAATTCAGCTTTGTCACAACAGGGACGATTCTTACGTCTCAATGGAGCCAGCAACTTGTAAATCAGGTAATTTGGTTATTAGAAATGCAACTGTATGAATACAGACAGTATGCAAAATGCATTGAATTGTCTTAAGCTTCCCATTCAGGCTTTTAAAGGTCATGAAAATTGGATCTTCAAATAATTTCACGGCTGTGGATTAAAAACAAGCACCACCACCCCTTCCTCCCCTCCACCTCCCAAAAAAACAAAACCCAAAAATACACAAAGCAAAAACCCAAGCAAAGCAACCCCAACCCAAACCTCAAATCCGTGCTGTGGGACTGGCTGGTTCCACACTGTCTGGTGAACCTAGGTGTCATTCCAAAAAGCAGAGACAATAGCTTGGTTCTTTAGTGAGTTGGGTATTGTAGTTTACTTGCATAAAATCATTTTTGCTTGGATGCAACAGAAGATCTGTAGGTAGACACGAGTGTAGCACCCTGAAAATCTGTGATGTATTAAACTAATGACTTTTGTTTGTTTAAATTAGAGTGAATTAGAGGGTCTTGAACTCCAGGAAGGAAGGAAAGTGCTTCAGCAAAAGCCTCTTGCTGTTTTTTCCCTTGCTCCTGCTCGGTCCTTCTCTACTGGTTTCATTGATGGTAGAAGTTGGAGATGCTTTCTCCCCTCGTGACGTAGCCACGTGACTTGTGGAGTAGGTCACTGGGTAGTTCTGGATTGCTCCTGTTATTTTTTAGAAGTTCTGTTTAGAAGATGTAAAATAGCATAGAGTAGGCATTAGCATAGAATGCAGCTTGTGTCAGGATGTTTTGGTCAGTGTCTCGTGGCAGGCATGTGAAGTCGGGCGTGCTGTCAAAACTGGCCTTGTGACACAACAGGAGAGGAGGGATCCCAGATGCTCACACACAGTGTCAGCGTAAGGAAAGAGCTGGTGCAGGGAATGTTAAAAAAAAAAACAAAAAAACCCCAACAAACAAACAAAAAAAAAACAAAAACAGAAGAAGAAGAATCTCCATGCTTGTTTTTCTACAAGTAAGGATTCTTTGAATGTTTCATTCTTCTGCTTTTGATAAAATGACTCTTCAGTTTGTGTAATCACTATGCAACCCAGGCTTTTGTAAATGGATTTTGTTTATTATGAGGAAGGAGACAGATGTTTCTTGTAAGAACTTTTTTCAGTGCCGTGTAACATAAAAACACAACATTTTTTTACATGGTGCTGTAATGCATGAACAGTCTGTTTATAACTTTATTATATTCTGTTTATAACTTCATGTGCTCTGGTTACTTCACCAGTTGCTTGGACTCTTCATTGAGAAAATAAAGAAATGGATACTCTCATTACTGTGAGTGGCGCTCAGGAGTTAGCGCAGTGCTGTTAGGAACATCATCTGTAGTAAATCCTAGAAAACACCCTGAAGGGTTTTGAACTCTCACCCTGGCTATGCTGTTGGGTATCAGTTGCTCCCTGCACACCCCCACCCTGCCTTGTTGGTTGCGTTATCCTAGGAAATGTAGAAATGGTGAATCTTGAGCTGTAAAAATGAGAAAGGACAAATTATGCAGCTGGTTTTAGGACTCTTGCAGTATTTGACAGCGTTATCTCTGAGAGAAGGAGGAGGATATTTGCAGTGTACCCCGAAAGTGCTGGTAGAGCACTGTCCCTGCCCCCTGTGCCTGTTCTCCCACCCTGTGCCTGTTGCTCAGCGAGTCGAGTTGCTAAATGTGTACTTGGAACTGTCAGAGCTGCTTTGGACAGGACAAAGACACTTCTGATCCAGTTAAATAACCTCTCCACTTACTTGAGCACTGATATTTTGGGGTGGCTGAAGTTCCCCAAACTGCTTAATTGGGAGAGTTTGCCTGTAAAATTGCCATGTTGCTCTTTTAAAGAGTGCCAGGAGCAGCGGTTGCCGGTTGTCATGTCAGTGGCTTAATCAGAGCTTTGCATCTCTGTACATCTGGGAGATGTTTGTTTGCTTTCAGTCTCCTTTCCAGGTGGTTAGGCAGGGAACCCAGCTCCCTCCGACCAGAAACCGCACATACAAAAAGCTGCAAACAGTAATAGTTTGTTCCCTTGATTGTTCAGTCCCCAAGAAGGGGTAGCTAGAGTCAAAGACTATTTCTGGCATAACAAGGGTATAATTTGGAGGAATAAACTCTTGCTGTATGTTCTAGCCACTTTTTAAAATGCAGTTTGACATTTCCTTTAAATATGACAGGAGATCTTAAGCTCTGGCAGGAGATGAATGCTATATTCTTCTAAACAACATCGGATACATATGCATCCCCGGATGTGGTAACACGCTGATTTCCTCCCAAAAATGTCTTCTTAGCAAGCAAATGTACAGAGTAGGAAGTGAAAAATGTCTTCCAGTGAAAGATTCCTGACAGCTTTCTTGCTGCTAGTGCAAAAAAAGAGTGATCTTCAATCACTGCATTTCGTACTCATCCTGTAGCAAACATTTAAGGCAGTGATGCTTAGAGTAACTTCCAGGGGATAAGGAAGATAAAAGATCCCATGTGGTACTGTAAAAAAAAAAAAAAAAAGTCTTAAGAAGCATTGCAAGGTGTGGAGTGTAGTCTATTTGGGACTGTGAATATAAATTTATAAACTTAAAATAGGAAAATAAAATGAATACTTAGAAATGAACTGAGAATGTGAACAGTTGCACGCTTTATCAGTCTTATTTTTAGATTGTGTAACTGCTCAGAATATGATTACTATATTGAAAGTATGTTGCAGAATGGGCAGATAGCGTGCTTTCATATTGGTAGTTGTTTCTAGTTTCATAGTATTAATTTTAAGCAGTTTAATGTGTCTATACATTTTGTTTCTCTTGTGGTTTTATCACTTTAGTTCATTATTCTGTGCAGTGGCAAATTGGCAGAAGACTCAAAGCAAAGAAAAAATTGTCATTCTATGCGGAACTGCATAAATTAACCTGTGCTAATTGCCTGCTGAACTTCATTTGATGTATTTTATTTGGATTAAGAAGTGTATTTGATATAGCTGACAGTTTTGTTCGAGTGTTTCGGGAAAGGCAACAGAAATTCTTGACTGATGCAGAGAGATACGTAAGGTGAAAGTGAGCTTGGGCAAGGCTGTCAGGATGTGAAAGCTTCACGTGTCTGGTACAGGCTGCAGTGCCAGCAGCTTTAGAGAGACAACGCAGCAGCAAGGCAGAGGTGTTCTGTGTACCACCCCAAACTGCATAGCTGTACTTCAGTGCTTTTACATGGAATACATCTGAATACATTGCTACTTATTAGTCTGAAGGTGCTGGGCCTGAGTTAGCATCCTAAGGATATTGTTACGGACAATAAGGATGCTTCTCATAAGGTAAAATTTATCTCCTGCTCATTTTTAACCTTGCCTTCCAAACAGCTGTTAACAACTGGTTAAACAACTGGTTGTCTAGAGGAAACACTGGCTGGTCTGTCAGGCAGCTTTTCAGAGCAACTGTAGGGCAGCGGGTTTGCAACTGTCCATCAGTTTGCAGCAGTCTAGGAGCTAATAAGGACAGAGTCGACGTGTCTACCTGCAGCCCCTCTTCAAACCACCTGTGTCAAGCTACTCTAAATGGTTCTTGACAGATCACTAGGATATGTGTTCATTTTCCATATATGCTATTTTGCTTCACTTGACTCCAGAGCCAAAGTTGTCCAGCCAGCATTCAGCACTCCTTTTTCGCCTTCTGAAATGTAATAAAAAGGAAATTTATCATTCAGCTGAGTATTCAGTTATGGAATTTCCTATACTCAGTTACTTACTTTAATAAAAAATTTAAGAAATGTTTGAACCTAAATCCTCTTGGAGGGAAGGAGCAGTTTCTTGGCCCTTAGGTTCTGAAGTCAGGTTGAAGGGCCAAAGTTCTGAAATAAATTAAATCAGTGAATTTAATTTTAATTCATAGATATGTAAAGACCTTTACTGAAATAAATTCAAGAGTGAGTCTGTTCTGAACTGCCAGTCTTTAAGAACTTTCCCACTGCTTATCTTCACATTTTTATTGAGAAAACAGAGATCAGACTTTGAATTGTTGATTTGCCAACAGCTGTCTTCAAGCAGTCTAACATAGCTGTCTGTGAGGAGTATGTTAAACCACAGAATCGTATGTGTTAGAAATAGAGTGCATTGTGTTCGACAGTGATTGCAGTTCCTCGTTCATCCTGAGATCGTTTCCTGATCGGGGATCCTGTGCTCTTCCTGCGTGAGTAGGCTCCAATGTGCTACAGCAGCAAAGACGTTGAGTATGGTCTTCCCTTTGGATTGCGTGTAGACTTTTAAGATATACAGGATTAGTCTGGAGCTTTTTGAAGGTCATGACCAAGATTCTAAGTTTCATTCCCAATCATCTATGGAGGTAATTACCAACTGTAGGACATAATAATTTTTTTTTTTTTCCTCTTTTGAAACAACTAAGTGGTAGGGCCAGTGAGGATTTAATATTGCTTTCTTATAGCCATAGATTGCACTAAATAGGCTAAGAGAAAGCAAAGACAAAGAAGTATTTTCTGAGTGTGCTATTGGAGAGTTTATTGTGTGGGTCTGTGTTTTGTGGAATGATGCAACCCATTATGTGGACACATACAGTGTGGTTCTGCTTCACTGAAAAGAAAAGAACCATATTCTGAGGAACACATTGCCCATGGTAGTCCAGAGAGCTTTCCCTGAAGGAACAGAAGAGGAATGATTGAGAATATCACATCTCTTCCAGACATGTGTTAGCACAAGTTTCTGAGATCTGTCATGTTTCTTAGCAGCTGGAGTTGGTTTTGGTTTTTTTTCACAGAATATTTCTCTGCTCTTTCCATCTTAATTCTGGTTTTTCTTGATGTTCTCTTCATTTTGCCTTTGCAGAATGCAGATACAATGAAAGTTAGAATTTATATTTCAGAACTACTATATTCAATTGAGTATAATATTAAGGGGGGAAAAAAACTTATTTTCCCCATGTCCCACAATGTTTTTGCAGGGGGAAAAATAACATTGTTACATGGGAGGATCGGAAGCAGTTAGAATGCGAGGAGATCCAGCAGATCAGAATCATGGAATAGCTGAGGTTGGCCGGGACCCCTGGAGACCTAGCCTGGCTGTTGGCACAAAGCAGGATCAGCTAGAGCGGGTTACTGAGGGCTACGTCCAGTTGGGTTTGAGCCGCTCTGAGGATGGAGCCTCCACAGCTGCCCTGAGCAGCCTGGGCACTGCTGAACCGCTCCTGTGTGGGGACGGGGAAAGGGAGGTGCATGGAGAACTTCAGGGTGGCTGCTTCTGTGCGTTAGGTGAAGCAGGTCATCTAGAACCAGAAATGGTCTAGTTACCAAAAAAAAAAAACTTAGAAACCAAGTACAATTGGAAACTTAAACAAGCCTCCTCATAAATCTACTTAAATGAAATGTATTCATTTATTGAATGAAATGAAATGCATTAATTTAACAGTATTTAAGTATTTTGAAAGTTAATAAGCATGTTAAGATATTGAATTATTTCTTTTATTTGTTACATTTCTTTTGGAAATGAAAATAATTACAAAAAGCTTGTATTATGTATTTTTCCCCTCATAGTGTGTCTAGTGCTACATCAAAACTATTATATACAGAACAGACTTCAACAAATTGGACGTTAATACTGCCAGATGAATGATGGGAATTCAAAGCATCGTGTATAATAGCCGCACTAAGCACAGCGCAGGGTTATAGAGTAGGACCAATGTTATTTTTGGAAGAGGATCTTGGTTAAACAGGGTATGTGACAAGTTTATGAAAGTCTGTCATTTCATAATTCAGACTAGACTCTAGAATATCATAAAAATATTGAAGTGTCAGTTGTCTGCTGTTCTGAAGGCTGTATACATGGGCTCATAGAAGAAAACTTTGCTTTTCCCCTCATCTTTCTTTTACTGTTTACACCTGTCAGAGCTAAACTGGTTCAGCAAAAAATATATGGAATGTCGTTCATTGGTGTAACGGAGCACTCACTTTCAAAATAAATCAGAAGTCACGTCCCCTGCAGAAAAGGAGGCAGTGTGTGTGCAAGCATTCTCCTTGATTGCATGGTTGGCTGGTGAGTCTTCTGGCTGAAGAAAAAAGCAAAACACAACAGGCACTCTACCCTGTGCAAATCGCTTCCTAGATTTAGACGGAAATATTAGAAGGGAGATGCTTATGAGTATGTTTTTTTCCCTGGGAGAACAGACTTTAAAAGGGTACCAAACTTCTGAGTTTGTTGCAGCCGTCTTCCTCTCTGGTTTTGGTAGGTGGGGTGGTGAGAGAGGAAAACCTTCTAGAAATCTCATTCATACTGCACATGTATTTATATATTTTTATTTTTACAGCTGTGGACTATAGGAAGATTTATTTCCTACAAAACTGGGGAATAGTAGTCTTAAAAAATTAACAGGTTTTTGGCAACGTGCTCTTTAGTAATGAACTAGCAATGCAAGAGCCTGCAATGTGGCTGTGGGTTGAGAGGCTCTGGTTTCTATGGAATTCCTAAGGAAGGAACATGAACTTCTTCCTGTCAGAAGCCTGTAGTTTTATGTTGGAACAAAACCAAGCCTCCGCACAAATCTACTGGTTTTTGAACAAAACGGCAAGCTATTGGTCGGAAGCGGCTCTAGGATGGTTTGGAAAGCTGGGTACTTGGTCTGTGTACTGTGCAGGTGGCTCTTGCCGTGCACCAGCTCTACTCCTGTTTGTCCCTTTGCCACCCTGACGTTTTCCTGTTGTATCATCATGTTTGTACATTTATTCAGTTAATAACGGAGATGATGGATTGTTCTTCACAATTTTTGCTGCTTAAAATTTGTTTCTTTTAAAAAATTGCTCTGTAATACAGCTATTCCTTTTGCAATTTCACAATTTCTTAAGCTGCTTGAAAGTGTACCAGAATGGTGTTTCAGCTTGGCAAGATTTAAACTCTAGTACTGCCACACAAGTGTTTGATCGCTGGATTAAATAACGTGGCGTTGTAAAATACTTCTCTCCTTCCAAAACAGCAGTGAAAAGTGAGCCATACGTTGAGTGGCATTTGCAAAGCAGTTAATCCTTGTAGTATGTTTTTGAAAAATATGTAAATGTACTCAGAAATTGCCAAGTGTAAATTTAATGGTGATTAAGTTAAATCATGACTTATACTTTGTAATATCTTTCAGTCTCTTTTTCTGCTTTCCCTGGGCAGTAGCAGAGTGTTTTTTCCAAGGTGCTAAGTTTAGTTCATAAATTGGCAATCTGTAAGAGAAGAATGCTATCTGCAGTCGCTCACTCGGGTGTCTGGTCTTATTGATGACAAACTATGCTATGAATTTGGAAAATCTACAGCCCTGTAGAGGTGGCACGTTGCTTTCTGGTTTACCTCCAGTGTTTGTGTGTGTGTCAGGCTTGCCTCTTGACCTTTTCTACACCGAATTTCTCTTGTGGCACAGGTGTGCTCTTTCAGGCTGGAATGCAGCTTTTCTGGGATATCATTTTGTAAAGCTCTTCTGCTTTCCTCCCTTTGAAAAGTAGGAGTTGATCCCATTTTGAATTTTTCCATTAGCCCTGAGAGCTTATGTAGTTGATAAACATTTAAAATAGCATCAGCAGACTGAAAAAAAAAAAAGAAAAGAAAAAGTATGTTTGTGGTTTTCATATGTTCCTGTTTAGTGTGAAGTCTACTGCCTAATCAGAAATTGCATTTGTTAAAATGTAAACGAATATCTACAAGCTTCATTTCAGCTTGTGCATTATCAGTGCAGTTTACCAGGTAGTAAAGCAGTACTTCAGCTCTCCGGGGCTGGCGCGTGTTTGTGTGCATTGGCAGCTGCTGCTCCCAAACACGGTGCCCTAAGGCCGGTTCCATGGCTGTTGAGTAATTACAGTTTACGGACCCCATGCTTATCTCAGTTATCGAACCCGGGAGGTGCTGTGCATCTGCAGCTCCTGAAAAGCTGAGATACATCACTGTACAGATTTAAGGTTGATTAAAAAGAATTAAAGCGTGAAGTATTTTAATAGTCTTTAATCTTAAAATGGGAAGCCACCAGAAAGAGAAACTGGCAGAAAAGCCACGTGTGCTGTTGCATCTGACCTAACGCTTTGCACCCTTTTCATCCTTAGGAACCAATCCACGTGTTCTGCAGGATGTACATCCAGGCCCCATTGCAGCAGCGGTTTTAGTAGCTTTGGTCACATCTGAAGATTAATTTATATGCCTGCAAAAACTGGTCTGTGTGTATTAATGACAGTAATAGTTGAGGATACGGGGGGACCGAAGGCCGGGGACTACTAAACTTTGACACATGCATTTTTAAACTGCATTTTTTTTTCTGTGGTCATTTTTGGTCTTTAGTAAATGGATGAATGAAGCCCTGTTATCCTTAGCACCATGGTGCAGCTGCAACTGATTGTTAGACACAATGCAAACTCTGAGGATTCATGCAGCTCCCTGTCCTCACATAGCACGTCCCAAAAACTGATACTGGTTTGTGGGGGAGGAGGCTTTCTGGGTCTGTCACTTGGTAAGTGCACAGCAAATCTAGTGAGAAAGTTTCCTTCCCTACTTTAAAGTTATATTTTTCTTATTTGTGCAAAGAATTGAGTCAGCTCCCAAAATAGGTGACTTGTGTGGTAGACTCCAAGTAGGTGTTTGAAAAAATCAGGTTTTTGTGATGCACAATGATGTGCGTAAGTGCTCTAATATGGGTTATATATATTTACTTTGGTTCTGCCAGATGGTGTATCAATGCCTCTGAGAGCTTTGTAATTAATTTGTTTTCCTTCCTTCATCTCTCTTGACTAGGGCAACTAGACAGCAATTGCTCACTGTACTAAGTGAAACTCTTGAATTCAACACCTACATCAGCAAATTATTTCCACAGTCCTCTACTAGTGTTTTTTCTTTTCAGAACCCAGGTAATGAGTGTAAGAGAGGGAAACATCTCTGCAGGGAAGCTGCTAACAGTCGTGGTGTCCTCTATGCAGTTTCAGAATTAATGAACTCACAGCAATAATTCTGTCAATCTTGACCTGGAAATTTGTTTTTATTGCTACATAAATATGGGCTTGGTTTGGAGTTGTCATTATCTTTGCTGTAGGTAATTGTCTACACATCTATTGAAATCCTAAAACCGGCAGCTGATAAGATACAGGACATGCTCTCTTCGTATTTTATTAATCTGCAGTGATGCCATCGAAGTAGTAATTACTTTTCTTTGGACAAATTCTAGGGAACTTGAGTCTGGAGATTTTTTTTTTTTTTTCATCCTCACCAATTGTATACAGGTAATATGTTTTAAAACTTCTAGTAAATTTAATTATTTTGCTGCTACTTTCTAGGTTAATTTTGCTGTAGATCTGAAAACTTTCCTCATCTGTAGCATGCAGCTCAATTGTATGACTTCCACAAACTTTGGAAAAGCTTTTTGGACTGTACTTGGGGTTTTTTTGGAAGTTTTGTATATTTTTATCCACTAAAATACATTTGTGCTATTAGAGTATCATTGTCTACCACAAAATTAATCTCTACCATTTTTAGCTAGTCCAGTACAACCATTTTAAGATCATAATTTTGCTTATGAACATGAAACTATGTTGTTACTTTAAAAACTAATTTCTGCACTCAAGATCTCCTTCCACTGCTGAGAGGAGAAGAAACCAGAGTTGCTGCTTTGCAAAATCTTCCAGAGGAGGAGAGGCAGAAGCTTAAGGTCCTGGCAATTACTATTACAGCTCTTAGATTAGTCAAATTATAGATACATAAAATGGTCTTTTTCCCTTGGAACGTTTGTTACATAGTCAGTTGGCATCATTTTAGTGGCAATCTTATGGATTTAAGACAAGGAGCACGGTGGCTGGGTTGCAGGAGCTGATGGGTGTCTGTGGAATAGATGGGGAACGTGGGCCGAGCCTGTCGGAGGAGGAGGCTCCGTCAGACAGGCTTTGTGCTCTCCAGTAGCCCGTGATACTTCAGTGCCATCTCGACAGTGTTTGGTCTTCCCCGCTGTGCACGGATTGAGTGAATGTAGATGGGTAATTAAACTTTGAACCAATAAACAGATTGGAGAGGCTGATGCTTTGAAGAACAGGAGATCACAGGGACAATTTCCTGTTAGTTGTTTTGCTTCAGATACAGCTTAATGTGTAGGCTTGACCGTGTCAGCTTGGACTAAGCCTGCTCTTGGCACCCACCGGCACACTGCGGTGTGAGGAGCAAATACGACACCAACACGCATTTTCATCCCTCTGTAACTAGGGTCAAATTCATCAAGGATTTTTTCCTAAATTGAATGGGGTCATTTCTACTGCAGTGTAATAAATTCACTTTTCCAGTGATCTCTGTTTTATGTTTTAGCAAAGATTACAAAATGAAATTTGCTTATATTATGCCATCAGGATTAGTGCCTCTAAGTTCATAGTTAATAGAACCCATACCCTTTCACTGTTTTTTCTTCAGACGACATTAGGAGCAAATCAGACTTAAAATATTAGAATACAGTCTTACTTTTTGATACAAATATAACTGCTTCAATGATACAGATGAAGCTTTATCTATGAAAACGTCTGACAGGCACCTAGCAGGTAACAGCATGATGTCCCCATCAGTGTAGATGGTCTGCCATCCAAAACTCATTACCTCTAGCATTCCCCTAATACTGTCCTGGTAACAGAGTAATTGCACAGAAGTGATGCTCTCTGTAGACAGTGAAGGATGCTTTCAAATGTACATATGCACCGTGTGTGTATTTACATATACACATGTGTGCACATGTACGCACACACGCTTCATAACAACTCGTAACTGAGAGCACCGGCTCTGAGGGTCGGTCTGCTCAGTGCAAACACACTGTACAGTGTTTTTGGAACCAGTGGAGAATTTTGGTTTACTGGTGTGAACTTTGAGGTTATGCTGAAGTTTTTTGTTATTAATGTCAGGAAGATTGTTGTCCAAATAATAAATAGATCTGGCAGAAATTTTTTTACTTCCCTTAGAAATATGTTGTAGGAAGAAATGTCTTCATAGCTCGACGCATGCTTCCTGCTGGCTTTGCAAAGGAATTTGAGGGTACACAGTAAACTTTCATTAAGAATTTATAGTTTCCTGGCTCACGTTTACTGTGTATAGATAAGAATAATCTCTTTGTTTTAACACAGCTCTATTGGTTTGTATTCTTTTCTCTTCTGCCTTCCATTGGTAGCTTTTCTAATGAATCAAAAAGAAACAATATCCCTGGGGAGTACTCGAGAGCAGGAGGTAAAGTTCAGAACCAGAAAATTGTTTTCTTGTATGGGACAACACCTGGCTGACCCTTTGTTGTTTGACTGTGCCCTGAAATTCTTTGTGATTTGAGTGTAAAACCGATGCATGCCCTTGCCCTCTGGCAGTTAGCAAGTCAGCACGGAGCTTGAGATTTTTTTTTTGTTTCAGAAAATGAGCTAGTGAGTGGCGGTGGCTACAAGTGTCCTTAGCGTTGTCCCTCTGGGAAGTCAGCAGACAGGCAGCATCAAGTAGATGAGGATGACAACGTTAGCAGGCTCAAGCTCGGACCACATGAAATGTCTTGTCTTAACTGAATGGGTTAAAATTTTCTTTTTTTCTTCCTTTTTAACTTCAAGGCAAGGTGTGCCCTCCTAATGCCTGAAGACTTTTTAACCTCTGAGCACTTTCTTGATTGAAAAGCAGTTTACCAGCAAACAGTAATTAACCTGAAGGGAAACACATCCTTAGGTTTTATTGTGTCTCAGAATGTGGGTCAAATGATGAGTACTGCAGAGGTATCATCCATGGCATTTGAAAATAGCAGCAGAAAAAAATCAGCAGAGTTAATAGAGCAGTGGTGTCTTGGATACTTAAACTTTTTTGGAGGTTTTTAAATACAATATTATTCTTTTGAGATAGCGATGGGCACTCAGATGAATATTTGGCGCTCTTCATTTTTTCTGTTTGTTTGTTCAGTGTGTGATTTGTGTTAAAATTCCTTTGTAATTTTTCAGAGACAACTTGTTAGTGTAATGTAACTTTCTTCTTTTGTATGTATGAACGGAAGACAAAGATGCAGTTAGTTAGCAAGCATCAGAAACCCCCCAAAAGTGAATCCATAAACAACTAAAACCTCAGATTTTTCAAAGCCTATGTCCTCAGTGGAGCTCACTTACTATTCTCTACCTGTCTTTGAGTGTAAGAAGATTGTCTTTCAAGGAAAAAAAAAATTGTGAATCAGAATGTAGAGACTTAGTGAAGCATCTTCTTAGCTTTTAAAATGTCAGCTGTTTAGCAGCTTGAACTCAGGCACAGGACCTGTGAGACACCAAACTGGTGTCTCTTTCCAAGGGTGTGTCTCATGTCTCTAGACTGTTCTTGGGTTTTGGTCTTTCAAGTACTTTGAAATCACCTCTGGTGCACAAGCAGGGTGTCTGAAGATAGTAACAGATCTTTTAAATGACTGGTCACCTTTTTAACACAGAGAACAAGAAGAAAATGGTGGTGGGAGGGAAGAAGGAAATCTGAATTTCTCTCAGTGGTTTTTACTACCTGAAAACCCTCTCCCAAGCTATTTATAAATTATTACATTTGCATTACACAGCTGAAGGAATTCACAAAACGTTAAAGCTGTGACTAAAACCAGCCAGTTAGGGTTTTTCCCTTTGGTGCTCGGGAGAAATGGGGGTTAAGGGAATTGACAATGAACATTGCAAGTTTTCTGCGGGAACTAATATAGCTAAGAATTAATATTTTAAATGAGACAGAAGGGAATTAAACCCAAACCCAAACTACACTGCCATTACCCAAGTAAAATGTATGGAATGCCTTACTCTGGGAGAACCCCTTCCTTCTCGCCCCCCACCCTGCCCTCCAGTCCCGGCTAAGCGGCAGCTCTGCAAAGCTGAACTGGAAAAGCTGGGAGACAGTAGGAAAAAGCCGGAGCTGGAAACTCTGAAGAACGGCCTTTGAAAGGCGATCATATTATTTCTCCAGGCCACACAGCATTAGGAATTTCTATAACAGTGAAAGAATTTACAATGTGCAGCCTATACCCAGCGAGCTCTTGCAGCCAGTAAAACTCGGCGTGTTTTTCCAGGAGTGGGGCTGGTACACGTTCCTGCAGGTATCCCCTGTGCCGGGATGCTGCACTGCTGTAATCCTGGCAGTCAGATGCTGTGTAAGATCCTGGAGTGCTGTACTCTGGTAGGAGTCACTGTGTTGGTACAGAAATTTGAAAACTTTCTGTTTGAGTTATGATGGATTAGCACGGATGACAGGAAATTCTGACTGAATTGTTTGTATGGGCACATGCTTCACCATGCTTCACCGTAACATAAGCTGGGCATAGCAATATTATCCAAGTTCGCTGTTAAATGCAGATTTTTTTTCCTTTTGTTTTAATGCATGGTTACATTTTGGTAACGAGGAATGTGTTTAGTAGAATTTTTTTTTTTAACATTGTTTTCAGACATCCAAGTTATTGTAATAGACATGATAATAAATTATTCTTTATTGCAGTGATGTTTCCAAGAATTAATTAAAAGCAGAAAATATTTGAGGTGAGTGTGTGTCCTTCAGTTTATAGAACTGGAGAAATTGTAGTCCTGATTTCATATCTGTGTCCCTCTGCTCGTGACGCTGATGGTAATGCCAGCTGCTCAGGAGCTCTCAATGTTTGGCCTGAAATATTGTAAAGGTCACACTAAGATTCACTGACATAACCAGTAATATACCCTGGAATCTTATGTCCAGAGCTCCGTTTGAGGCCAGGGCATTTTCCTCCTGTCACGCCGTGTTCCTGGCTGGATGCATCCTTTTCTTCAGTAGGACTGTCAGATAGCTGCGGTCTCCCCACAGAAGTCATGTAATTTGATCTTAACCTTTAGGAAAAAAATTCCTCTTACTAATAGATTTTCTAACAGGACTGTTAAAAAGGATTTAGATGATCCTTCCAGGATTCGTTTAATCTGTGTTTGTGGTCCAGATTTGTGCCTCCTTGCTGTGCCTTTCTTTGTCTACAGAAGGCTCAGGACATTTCTTAGAAAGATCCAGCTGAACCAGAATAGGACAGCCAAGGCAAGATACCCAAGAGATCACATTTTCTGCTGGCCAGGCCCACTTCTCCCTTCTCCACTTTGACAGAAAGACCCCAAGTAAATAAAGAAAAAAGCGTAGCCCCTTGTCATACACATACTCTTTTAGGGCTGCAGAAGAAATGACCCTTCATTAGCGCATGTTGGAAGGGGTAATATACAGCAGAACTATCCATCCATGGGATTTTTTTGGTGGAAATAGGAAAGCCTGCTCGCAGATAAGTAACTGCTCACCTTTTGATTCAGTACACCAAAGCATGATCCTTTTAAACACACTACGTACATGGATAGGTGCAAAAGAAAAGCACTAATTATTCAACTCGACAAAATACAAAGGTCAGGATGTTTTTGAGTTTGTACCGTTCAGTGGCTTAAATGCTTTGCAATGAGCTGTAACTCTGTAGTTTCAGAACAGAGCAGTTATGCAGGTTTAGTAACATGAAAAGAGTTTTATGAGGCTGAGTATAAGGAAGTGTCTCCAAATTATGCTAGGAAGGCATATATAATTGCTTTTGTGAGACTGTTCTCAAAAAAACCTCATTTGGAATACCAGATTGATAGATAAAACTTTTTTTTTTTTTTTTTTTCCAAAATAAC
>WHYT01017371.1:583611-596892 GCA_009806455.1 Tetrax tetrax | reverse complement strand
TTTTTTTTTTTTTTTTTTTCCAAAATAACACCCTTCTGAAATAAAAGTGCAGTCAGTTGTTTCAGTGATTACATCTCTGAAACTGCTTAAAGGCTCTGGAATGACTTTGTATTAGGAAAAATAAGTCATGCACGGGTAAGTTCCTGCCTGTTCACAAAGCTTGTTTGGGATTGCTCATATTGATAGCTTCATTAGCTTTACTGTTGATAGTAATTTGACTACAGCACATGCCAGTTTGAATGATGTTGAAACTCAAGACTGCTGAAAGCATTGAGTCAGTTTATGGGATTCAGGTGCGGATTGTTCAGAATGTGAAAAATTTTGCTGTGTTTGAAAGCAGTTCAGAAATTGGAGGACACCAGTATGATGACTATTGTACATGAATATATGATCACATGAGTTTTAATTCAGAGATTATATTAGTATTTTCAAAATGTAATTTAAAATTCTACAGTCTTTGGGAGTTTTCTGATTTCAGAAGGACATCTTGCAAATATTTTATTTTTCCCTTGTAATTTTAGACAGAATATTTCATTGGGTGCAGGAAACTTAACTTCAGATATATGACTTCTGTTGTAAGATTAATTAAAAACACAACATTTTGAGTTTCTGCATCCTCCAACAAATTTTTCAATGGAAGTAGAAGCTAAAAGTGGGTGATGTCCTGACACATTTCCTTTTGGCGTATAGGAGTGCTAAGAAATTCTAGGACATGTGAAAATGGTATATAGAATTCTATTTCAGCTTTTGGAATTTATATATAAGAGGAATTTAAAACATTGCTTTGGAATTATCAGACTGTGTGATTTGAATCCAAGTAGTCCTATGTGCAGTTAAAAGTGTATTGGAAAGAAAGAGAGAGATAAATCTCAATTAAGAAAAAAATCTGATACCTGATCCTTCCTTTAGATATGCTCAAGTGATGTATCCGTCTTGAGCACGGCCTTGCTTCTGGTAGCTTTTGTCCTGTGGTTTATTTTTCAATTGCTAAAGCTATTCCAGGTGCTAGATGTGTCAAGCAGACAAAGCAGGGATTCCAATCGACTTAAATTCAGATTATTGATTTAAGGGGTCAGTAGCAACATAAAAATACATTACTTATTTAATGTGTGAACTGATATATAAAGTCTTTGAGTGACGTTATTTTGATGATGAGCAAATAGAATCACAGAAGGGTTTGGGTGGGAAGGGACCTTTCAAGCCCACCCAGTCCAACCCCCCTGCCAGAAGCAGGGACATCTCCAACTGGGTCAGGTTGCTCAGAGCCCCGGCCAACCTGGCCTTGAATGTTTCTGTGCTAAATATTTAGCATGGTTTGATTTCAAAGTCCATTGGTTTTTAAGCTAAGGTAGGTAGGCATATTTGTGAATATTAGTTTAAAAAAAAAAATAATCAGGAGCATGGATTGTCAGATTTTGTTACAGGGATTTGGACCCTAAGAACCAGCGTGTTCCACAAAAATTCTTTTCAAATCAGGTTTTTGGATTTGTGTTCAAGAGAAAGTAAAACATGAGCGTGGAGGCAGAGAGTGCAGCACAGCTGTTTGACATTGACAAATTGGGCTATGTCCTTGAACAGCACTTGCTCAATAACAAAAACCAGCAACTAGAATAAGATAAGGAAATACCAAAGGCAAAAATAGTAAAGACAACCAAAAAACTATACCCAGTCCAAATGAAGCATAAGGCACGTGAACAGTATCTTGCTACCAATCAAATGAGATGATTAAGTGTGTGCACTTCGCGTGTAGCTCAGGCTCTACAAGACTAATGCTGACTAAGAATAGGTCTCTGGAACACCATCCGTGGAGTCCGTGTTTTTACTGGCACACGTGCGTTATCAGGCTGATAGGAAACCAGGCCGTGACTGTAGTACAAGCAGCAGTGGTGGCTAAGTCTTTTGTGGAACAAGTTTTTCACCACTGCATGTATTCCTTTTCTTGCCAGGTAGATTTAACCAAAGATTATTTTCTTTCACTTGCCTTTACTGTAGGATTTTTTGCCCAGGTTGTGTGTTGTCAGATGTAAGGCCATTAGCATTGCTACCCACTGCAATGTTGAGGTAAGGCCTTTGGGGTATACAAATGAAGTACAAAATGACTACAGTATTTATTTAGAAAAACTGTCTAATGTTGATCATTGTTATGTCCTGAGAATCTGTGGTATAGGAATATATTCTGTATGAGTGACCTGTGTGTTGAAGGCTACTGTCTGTAGGTTTCCACCTGAGGATTTGTTGATACTAGGTCAGTTGTAAGCATTGATGTCAAGGCCTTTGTGTAAGGAATCAAATAGCATGGCCATTGCAAAGTACAACTTACACTGTAAGTATCTCCAGTTGTATGCAAAAGGTTTTTGAAAATCTACTTTAACATAAGCAGTGAAAGTATTTTAACATTGCTGCTACTGAGAACTTGGTCTTTCAGTTGCATCCCTCGCCTCCCTGCCCCCAAAAGCTTCAGTTAGAATAAAACAAATGTCTTCACCTTTAAAATATAAAGCCATAAAACTATGAGTATAATGCTTGAAGACCTCCCCACCCCCCACGCCCACTTTAATTAAGTTGTTGTGTTGCTTCCAGATGAGAGAGAAGATGACTCATTTGGTGACTTTGAATGATCTCTATTTTGTATTCAAAAAGAAAAAACTAAATTTAAAAGAATCACTCCAACTTGCACATTAGTATCTGTATCATAATTGCATGCATTATGTCAGTTCTCAGACGAAAATGTTTGTCTGAATTTTTTTGGTTAAGCTTAATTTGTGGAGTCTGAAGCTAATCTTTTGGGTTTAATGAAGTTCTAACCTTCTAAAAGCAGGTACATCTTCCAGTACCAATGTAAGAGGTGTTAGGAGTCATGAATCTTAAAACATAAAGTAGGAAGCAACTTGGATCAATACAAGGCACTGCACTGGGATTCAGAAAACTTTTGTTTATAGATCTGCTGGCAGTTAGCTGTGTGATCACAGGCAGAAATTTGTCACTAATAATTGTTTTTGCATCATTATTTACTATTCTTGTATTGAATACTTCAGTGTAGAGCATCTCTGGCTTACACCAATATTAGTTGGAACTTCTGCTGTTGGTATAATAAAAATTGTGACCGCTGGAAACCAACAGTGAGCATGAAGCACTGCAATTTGCTGCAAAGCTGTAGCTTTTCTGTTGGAAAACAGGGAAACACCTAGAAGTAAGGATTTGCTTGTGTGAATAGCACAAAATTGGCTGTAAGCCTCTGCATAGATTTTAAAAATAAAAATTCTATGTTTTTATACTCCAAAGATGCAGTAGTTACTCAATTCTTTTTTATAAGAAACTCAAGAAAAACTTAAATCAGCTTTCCCTTTACAGCCTTTGATCC
Source organism: Tetrax tetrax (assembly GCA_009806455.1). Lineage (NCBI taxonomy): Eukaryota > Metazoa > Chordata > Aves > Otidiformes > Otididae > Tetrax > Tetrax tetrax. The sequence continues at coordinate 593,531 of WHYT01017371.1, read as the reverse complement.
TTGTTTTTAATTAACCTCTGAGGGTGGTTAAACACCTACAGGTAGTTTGTTGGGTTTTCTGACAGTTGCTTATTTGTCAAGTGCAATAGAATGGCAAAACATAAAAAATCCCTGTTAGAAGTTATGACTTTGATAGGTGCAGAAAGATATCTGTTAAATTCAGTTTAAAGGAGAGGTGTGTAAAGTGTTTATTGCACCCTGAAATTGAATTTTTGCATTAGTGATGGTACACTGAACTGAACTTTTCACGTTGTGACTGCTGTTATAATAAAAGCTTTAAATAAAACCTTTCAGTAAGTATGTGCTTTTGGTATGTGTAGCTCAGTTTTATCCTTTGACTCCTTGGTCGTGTTGCAGCTAAAGGAGCAGGGGGGACATTTTAGAAAATGATGAATATTTCCTGAGTAAAAATGAGATGTTGTTGGGAATGTGTATAAAGACAGACTAAATCTCTTCTGTTTCCAGCATACTGTCAACTGGATTGAGTAATAAATTCTTCAGTCAACAGCAGTTCTACGAATGCTAGGAGCAGAAATGTTTATCTTGTACAGAGAGTAAAGAGCTGGGACTTGTAAGGGAACTGAAAGGACAATGATTCATTAAAATCTGAGTGAAGTAGAGGTCCGCAGGTGAGAACAATATCCTCTTGTCATGTGCCCTTTCAGCACAGCACAGTCATTCATCATTCTGCTCCTTGCTGTACCCAATGTGTGAGGAGCTATGTTTTCCTTCTAGGCATCTTTTTCTTTTTTTTTTTCTCTTTTCTTTTTTTCCCCCGTAACCCAAAATAGCAATGCAATTTTCCTCAAGTATTTGCTTCTACTTTTCTTCTTGAGTCTTCCATAAATCTTTATCTATAGGGTCAATTACAAGTCATTACTAAAGTAAATCATTATAGGCTTCAGTAAAGTCAGTATTGTTAAATCGTGAACAACTGAACGTTGTTTTGTCTCTTAAAATTTTCCTTCTGGCTGGCTAAGCAGTACGAATGGGCTGGAGCTGGAGATAGAGCAGCACTGAAGTGACAGTGGAAGGGCTGGCTGACTTCTAACGTAGTCGGTTGGTCAGTCAGCGTTTACCTGCATTGCTAGTGCAGCGTAGACATTCCACAAGTGAGCACGTGTGCAGTGTCTGTCTTTATATACTCTTAATTATACCTCTCCTATTTTAATTCTATTCACACAGAAAATGGAACAAAATCTTCTCCTTTCTCTTGTTGAAGTAGAAGGGTCCATTAAAGCAAAATGTATTGTGTTTTTACAGGCACAAGGGGAGTGATGCTTCGCAGCCTTGCTGGCAGAAATTTTCCAAGTGCAGAGTTCATTCGTTTGTGGGACCTAATAGGGAGAAATAAAACCTATGACTCTTCTTAAAGACTGTCTTTTAATTAGCTTTATAATGGATTCCCATTGACTTCCTGTGCATGAGCACTACTCCGTTAGCTCATTACTATGGTTTAAAAGCAGCTAATTACAATCATAGCTAAATAATTGCCTTCAGGTATTTCAGCACATTTTGGTTCTCATATTAGCAGTTTCCAGTTAATGCATCTCACTTACGTCTCGTTTATAGCCTTTTTACAAATGAAGTGACAGTAACTTAAATGTCTTCCTCTCTGTAAAACAAAAGTGAAAATCAATAATGTCGTCTATAAATAAGTGTACCAATATTGAAAATTATGTAATGAGTATGAAATTAGTTCTTGTCCATTCCTGAATGAGAATATAATAATCTTCTAAAGCAGTTGGTATTTTGAGATTTACCAGAATGAAAACCAAGAAGCAGAACTGATTGGTAGAATTTAATGTTGGTGCCTCTGCTCCCAAAGGCTGTATGGTATGGAATGGCAAGCCAAGGCAGACTTTAGATGACTCTGTTTTCAAACAGTGGACCACTGATAAATCAAAAGTATTTCCAAAATGAAGCTGGTAATGTTTTTTTCCTGGTGTGATAGTTACTGAGAGTTCAATAATACATTATCGTGTTTGCAAAAGAAACATGGTAACAGCAAGGACTCATTCCCTTCTCAGTGGAAAAGACAGGTTTGAGTTTGCAAGGAAGGTTGTTTTGTTGATATGGGGAGGAAACTGATGCTCCATAGATAAGTTGTGAGAGCAGGAAAAAGGGTGTAATCTTAGTTGTGGAGGCGCTGTTCCTCAGGCTTCCCCACCCGTTACTGTTCTTTCTGTGTGTGCATGCACGTGCGCAGACTTGCCGCCTGAAGGCTGGGTTTGGGGCTCTCAGACACACTGGTACAATATTTGAGAAGAATTTCTTTGTGAGACTTTGTAGTTTCGAGATCTGGTGGGATGGAAATTTGGTGCTGGTTACTTGAGGTTAATAAACTTCTCGCTATTCCAGCTTCCCTATGTGCCTAAATACCCATACCAGTTGGGTATTGAGTGATGGTGTTGATATATTTTAACTGTGTAGTTCTTAATGACAGTAGATGTGACAGTGATTTAGAATAGACTCAAGTCTGTTTGGTTTTCTCTATAATTTTGGTATGGGAGGTTTTCCCAGTGTGAGTATATGGTGAAAACTCAGAAGGCTTCACTTGGAGAAACATAAGCCATTGCAAACTGTGATTTGCTGAGTTGGTATCAAAACTGTGTATATTAAATACACATTTATAGCATACATTTTGTACTAATAATTCATTTTGCGACCTTATGCTCCTGGAGGGCTTTACAGATGTGAATGCAAGAGGAGTGGCGTAAGGTAGGTTCATAAATCTGAACCAAACCACTTGTAGGTTGCAAATGTGTCTGCAGATCATTTTCTGTTTATGCAGAAATAACAGTTGCTGTAACTGGGTTGTAGTGTGTATCCTGACATTGTACTGAAAATCACTCAGGCTTTTGTACAGGTTTTATAGATGACAGAGCGAGAGCAGAGGTTTATAAACTGACTTGTCGCTGGAATGGGAGTGCACCTGCAGCCCCTGCCCCGCCGTCACCCCAAACCGCCCTGGAGTGTTTCCAGCTCCGGCAGGAGCGTTGCCATCTTCACCCCTCTCACCCCGGCCTTCTAAATCGTGATTTATGTGATTTACTCTGTCCAGAAACTCTCACTAAAACACGGAAAGAGCAGGACAGGGTTTTGTCTTTTTGAGGAAGGCATTGCTTGCTATCATCAGCTGGAAATTCTCCCCCGAGTTCAAGGGTTTAGTGTGGCGATTGTGGGGGAGGAATGAGCGGTTTAGGCCATCTTTCTACCAAACTTACAGCAAAGAATGACTGGCGTTTTTTCCGCCCCAAAACCCATGCTCCAGTGAAATTGGTAAATAAGAAAAGAAATACGATAGGGAAAGGGAATTCAAGTCTTCTGCTGCAAGTGCTCTGAATAATGGAAGCATTGGTCTGACTCGTGTGAGAAACAAGAAGGATGTAGCTGGTGTTAGAACTTGAACTTTGGTTTTCATTTCAGTAAAACCTGAATGAGGCGCAGCAGAAAGGCTTGTGGTGCGTAGACACGAGTTCTCCCTGTAACAGAGGAGGTGTGCAAGCTCCTGACTGCTTCATGTGGGACATTGCTGCAGGTTGTTTTCCCTGTGGTTTGTACAGGACTATTTGTCAAAACACCAAATAGTAATGTTATAGAATACACCACGTGTTTGTATTGCAATTGTGGTACAAAGGCGTGCAACTTTTATTTTTAGTATATCCCATTTTCTATGGCTGATGTTGTAATATATCTGTTTTGTGAAAAACTTAACTCTTTTACCCCCATATCCTGTCAGCATGAAGGATAATGTCATCTTGAAAGCTGTTCAGGATTAAAATTTTTTTTTTTTTTTTGTGAAACATGCATAAATAATGTTTAATGTAATGAATTAATAGTGTTTACTTTTAGAGTAATGCTTAGTTTTAATGTCTTTCTTTTTATTGTAGCTTATTAGAAAACTTTACCAGCTTATTAAAACCTTATCTATATTTTAATATATTTAAATTCTTGCACACCTTTTCTGGTTTTACAGAACGAATTGAAATTAAACTATGATTTCTTCTTTCTGTACATCATTGCTTATAGTTCTTTTCTCACTCTCAACAACCCCAGTGGGTTGTTGTTTTGTTTTTTTTTTTCCCGTCCCCTTCAGTGGCATATGTGATAGGCACTAAATGAATGAACGTGTTGCATTTTAGTGGTAGATAATAATTAAGAAAGTTCCTCAGAATATTTCTGGAGTTGAAATTCAAGAGATTTTCATAATTTTAGCATGCAATTTCCTATTTTTTGATGAGCTATACAGCCCATTCTACTTACAACACTTCAAAGAATGTGGTTTGCTAAGAACAGATGGTGTCATTTAAGTTTTATACCCATTCTACTTAAACTTTTAAATGAAATCCTTATGCTTTTAAATGTTTAGTTAAGACTTGCTGATTGTTAGCAAATTGAGAAAAGTTGGTCACAACTGATTACCTGTTTAGAGACTGAGAGAGGTAATTTTTCTCAATTTTTAAAACTTCGTCATCATTAACATCGTTAGTGGATTCCTGTCATCTTCCAAAGGAAACAGTGAAGTTGGTTCCTAAGCTGGGAATCGTAGGTAGGCTTAGGCTTTTCCAAAAGGCAGGAAGTGGTAAAACACGCATGTGGTTTGCTTTAGTCAGGAAATTGACTCGGATTCTCCACCAGTGAAGCTGATAGAAATGAGAAATCACTGATGAATGTGTTCTACTATGACACTGTCAAAACAGATCGTCACTCTATCTTTGTGCAGCTACCAGAGCTGTTGTTTGTATAAACTGCCTTTCACGTGTTTCCTGGTAAAGAATATTGTCCTTCACTTACACGATTTGCTTGACAATTGCAATAGTTCAGTTAGTTTAACTTTCATTTAGATATTTCTGAAAATTGTTTTTAAAAACAACATCAGAAAACAAACAAAAAACCCTTGTAAATCTTCAATGGGGAATCCTAGGTGTAAAACTGTCTGCAAAGAGATATATGAATAATCACAGTATAGTACTCCATAATATCTACGTATTCCCAAGTGCAATGCAATGTACACCCGATGGCTTTCTCTGGGATGTTACTGCTAGCAAATCTTGTGATAAGAGGAAAGAGAGGATGCTTGCCAACAATCCTTCCTGCTCTTCTAATACAGCATAGTAAGAAAGCTTTGTTGTTGTTTTTTCCACCTCAAAATTTAGCCATTGTGTTTAAGACATTGCAATTTCTGTTTCCATGCCAGGCTCAGCAGAAACAGAAGTTTTTGTGTGTCTGCTACTGTGGTTCAGTGGAAAATGAGCCAGTACAGGGGACTGGACCAAGCCCAGTTGTCTGTGCTGTGGAAGGGGTTATGGAGCGCTCCCATGATCGTTTTTGCTGTCACTAGTCTCTGACAGGGGAAAAAAGGACAGCGTATCTAGCTGCTGTAAACTATTTCCAAGAGGATCAGGTGCTCAGTCCCTCCCATCATCATGAATTTATATTTCAACTTGTTTCCTAACTCAAGGAACTGCAGAGGAATTTAGGGGTAGCCTAAAAATTGCCTTGGTCCATGAAACATGCCTGTCAGCACAGTTCTGTGTGTCCCTAAGTGCAAAGCTGCTGCCTAAAGGCTTTGGGGCTGCAAAATACGTCTGCGTTATTTTCTGACAATACCGCTTGAGCACCAGCAAGGAATGCTGCTGTCAGGGTTTTTCTCTGCTGTTCGTTATAGTTTTGCTAATTTCAGATTTGGATGGAAAACGCATTAGCAGTGCCCCTGTCTTTACACTCTGTTACTAAATATGAACCTGCGTGTTTTGATGTGTTATCTGAGAGGCTTGCAAATTTATGTGCTACTAGATGTTACCAGAGACTTCGTAACTATGGGGAATTTGCACCTGTAGTTGTAAGTGGAGAGTTGGTTTCAGCAAGGGGCAGAAAAATTATTTTGCATGACAGAACGTGGACCATTGCATCGGCATGGACACTCATGTGTCGTGACACCTGAGTGTTCTTGGGTGCCCACCAGTACGGTGTGATTACTTGTGGATTAAGCTTAGTTGAGCCGGTGAGATGGGAATGAAGGCTTTGCTGCTAATGAGGAAGTGGCTCCACTTAAGGAGATGCAGATGTGCCGTGAAGTCTCTGTGAAGCAGCATGTTCTGTTTTGTCTGTTTGTTTAAACAGAATACGGGCTCCCCTTGAAGTATTGAATAAACTTAATCAGCTTCAGGAAACTAATGAATTGACACTACCAAAGGAGCTGAAATATTGATTCAATCACCAATAAGAAAAACTTAATAATGAAATGTAGCCTTCTATTAATGTGTAAATTAAAAGCACATGCTAAAGATGAATGAATGCATGTATTAATATTGTTTTTTGTTGTCAGAATTTATGTTGATGGTAAATGGAGGAAATGTACCCTTACAGAAATATTTTGTAGTGGTTGTTAACACCTTATATTCTTTCTGGTGCTTTTCTGTTTCATGTACTGTAGTATAAATGTGCAAGCTGTTAACAGCAGGATGAACATTCAGCAAGTTGAACAACCACCTGCTCCCATAACCGAACCATTATTTAAATTCCCCCTGCATTTCACAGGTTTAAACACTGACAGGAATTCCAATTTACAATGCAAGACATCGCACACAACTTTTGATGCAGTGTTCCTACTAGTTCTTACGTGCCGCATGTATCCAGTTTGGCTACAAGTGGATTTTACAGTAAAACAAGAAGTCCAAGGCAGTGTGTAGTTGAGCATCGAATGGAGCCTAAACTTCTAAATTCTTCTTAAGGTATCAACACTGAAGTACTTAAATAGTGCCAGAGATTCCACCCCCTGCTTGGCCCAGGAAGGTGTTTGTAGGAGCAAGGAAACGATTTGAAGAAGTTCAAGTAGTGGTAAGGCTGAGCTCTGCCGATTTTCATTGTCTCCCAATCTTTGCAGTTGATACTGGTGATCTTTCCAACATAAAGTGCTTGTGAATCTTAAGCAAATATGTTGTGAATATAAGCAGTTTTATCTTTAAGGAATAATAAATATATGAAGTACTTGAATAAAAATGAATTGTAGGCTGATTAAAAGGCAACCGAAAAACCCACACCCCCTGCCAACATGCTCAACTGACTTTAAGTATTTCAGTTTGATGTCAACGTTATTTAAAGCTTCGAAGCACTGGTGTTAACAAACTGCTTTGTCAGTAGGCTCTGAGTTGCACTAGTGGTTTAGTGCTGGTTGCGGCGTACACCCGCCTTCGCAGCGCGTGCCACTTGCAGTACTGGGTGTTTGGGACTTATATTAATTCTGCTCTTGAGCATTAGCTCTATTTAGTAGGCCCAGATTTGGCAGTCATTTGGAAGAGGGTATATATTCCACGCATTAAGAACCACAGTCTGACTCAAAGAAATAACATAGCTTTTGGGAAGGTTTTAATGACGCTTATTTTTGTCTAGTTTAGACCTTTTTCTCTGTTATGGTTTTAAAGTGTTGTAGGTTGTTGTTTTGTGTCCAGTTCGGCCTGCTGTGTCTTGCTCTTTAACTAACTCATTGTTAATCTGGCGGGAGCAGAGCACAAGAGTGGAAGTAGGCAGTGAGTAAAATCTAATATTTAGTTGCACTTTGCTGTGGATAACCAGGTAGAGACATGAACTGTTCATGTTGTGGTTGAGCTGTAGCTAATAAAATAATGATGTGCATGCAAGAATTCTGTGACTAGGTAAGCCACGCTGAAAACTGTTTTGTTTTTTTAACCTTCTTTCAGGCCTTTCCATCTAGGTAAGGAGAAGGCATTTGGTTTTGCCTCGGTGATGAGCGTATCAGTAATGTGATAGTGTAACTTTTCTCTTTTAGTTCCTTCTTTAAGCACAAAGTGTAATCATTGTGGTTTTGTGCAAGCAGTTTCTCCAAGACATTCATGTTGTGGGTCTAAGGGATCCTAATCCTGGTACTGGAGTTAAACACTTTTCAGCAGTAGTCCTAGGATGCTCTGGATCAGTTTTTGCCATCAGTCCATCTTTCACAGAGAAAATGTGCCTGTTAAAGGGAACACAAGCCTAATGTATGTTATTTCAGGCTGACTGGACTTGGAGAATATTTAGCGATAACAAAACCAGATGTCATTGTATTAGGGCAAGCATTTGTCTGATTTACTAATCCACAGGAGAAACAACAGTGTCCAAGCTAGGCTTTGTCAGATGAGAAGCATGTAGAAACTGGATTTGCCAGATGCATGTGATTCTTTCTGCCTGACAGTTCTCCAGTCTGCTATTCCAGCAGTTGGCTTCTCTCTGTCATACCAGGTATTGACCCCCCCAGCCCTCGCAGTATCTGGATCTCGGAACTTGGTGCGAGGTGGGTGCTCCATTCTGTGTTGCCCCAGCACCCTAGCAGGAGCCGAAGCCTCGGTGTGTGTGAGCCGAAGCCGTGCTGTCTTGCAGGCGTAAAGCAGCCAGCCGATGAGTTCTGGAGGGTACAGAAAGGTGATCAACTGCTGTTTGATGGTATCATGCAGGCAGATTTTCTCAATTTTGCTGTTCTTTACTAAGGATTGTTGAGTTTAGGGTTGGAATTCTAAATGCTGGTGCTTGCATTTGTGGATTCGTTTACTAGATAGGCTTGAGCTGCTGCCTGTACTTTTTCTTCAGTCTTTCTCCCACCAGCTCTCAGTGCAGTCCCAATTAGCTGTTTACATGGATTATTGCTGTTTCTTATCGCTTCTTCCTGCTGGACTCCCTGTTTGAGGAATGTTTTCAACTTTTACTTTCAGAGGTACCTTACCCTTCCCTGAAGACTGTTTTATCTAACTGATATTACCTACCTGACTGAGGAAATGTCTGTATACCTCTTTTCTTTCCTGGCCACTCTCCCTTGCAGTTCTTTTTGTGTAAAACTGGGTTTGTAATCTTGACAGGAGAGAAGAGGGTATAGGGAGAGTGATACTGGTGTGGCATGGCTGAGCCTGTTGTGTTCTGGACTGTCAGTTAATGTTGTTCCTGTTTATCTTCACTTAATCTGGAGTAAGGCAAAAATAGTTGAGAGAAACTTTGTTATCCCCAGAGAAGAACTAAGGGTGGGATTTAATGAAAAGCAACAGACAAGCCTTTAAATCCTGATCATACTTAACTGTTGATTGATTCACTTTGTTTCTAAAACATATAGCTGACATATGCTGAGATAAAAAGACATTTTCAAAAAAGCAATTTAGGGCGTATGATCTCTGTAATGCTGATGCACTGTCATCTGTAAGAATGCAGATTGTATACACTTGAATCCCAGGTAATCCTGTACCTTGCAGCTCTTCATACTTGAGCTGATTTCTCATCTATTTCAGAAGAACTACAAAAATAATATTTGAATTTAGTTGTATTGCTTTTATTAAGACAATATGTAGAGACTCCAGTGAAGAATGGAGTACCGTATGTATTCAATAAAAATATGGTTTGCGTCTCAAGGAAATAAATTAGGAAACCCCTCCTCAGTTCTCAAGTAAGCCCTTCGATCAGCTGCTTCAATGAGAAGGTGCTTGTTCATTTCAGCTTTAGACCTCAATCATGTAGTCATCAAATGGATTAAAAAGGTAACATCATGATTTTTCAAGTTGCTCAGTTTGAATTAAATGTAATCTTCTGTTACGTGGAACCCCTGAGGAAACGCTGCCTGGTTATAGTGTGTAGCGGCAGCAACGCTTTGACGAAGTCGTGTTTGACAGTTTGCTCACATGATGCTAGGACCAGCCCTCCTAATGTTATTCCAGGAAATATCCCATTCAGGTATGCTCTTGCTAGGAGACTGCCCTTATTTGTGTTTACAGCCTTTTGTGTATATGAAATGACTTGCCAATTTTTTAATTACATGTTTAAAGTACTTTATATTAGTGACCGCTCATACTGCATGGATTCACTTAATAAGAAACACTGCTCATCCACTCAAGTGCTTTTCAAGGGTTGATGTTTGGTTTTGGTTTTTGGTAGTTTTGGGG
>WHYT01017371.1:531386-582999 GCA_009806455.1 Tetrax tetrax | reverse complement strand
GGGTAGAGCATATAGTGTAGTGCTTTCCCTGTGGTCCTAATTAGAGTGAAATGCCTGAAGATTTTAAGTTAGGCAAATACAAGGTAAATTCCTTTCCTCCTGTAGAAAGTGAGAATTTTTTTTTTGTTCTTTTCACCCAAAGGAGTGCTAACAATATCACCACAACTACTTGCCAGATCACTTCTACTAGTTGATGAAAACAGTTATTAAACTGAAAGGATAGAATAAGTAGTGTGAATAGACTCTTCTCAATGAATTTTGTCTGAAAGTGGATTGTTTGCTGAAGCCAACGCATCTTCATTTATACTTTATTTAACCAGTGAAAAAAAATTGTACCAGCTATGCCAATACTTAACAGTAATCCTGAGAAATGCCCAACTACCTGCTTTGCTGGAAGTTTAAGAGTGCAGTGAGGTGATGAAATCCAGTCAGCGTTGTTCCATTAGGCCCTGTCCGTTCAGTGCTCGTGTACAGCCTGTGTAGGCAAGCCTCTTGGTTTGACATCTGAGTCTTCTCTTGGCAAGTGATGCTTCTGTCTGTTGTTGAGGTAGTTGGTGTGGGAATGTGAATAAAATTAAGCTAGATGTCCAGATACAGTGCTGCAATGTCTGGTTTACGTTCAGGTATCCCTGTTGTGTGGACAGGCCTTTTTTGTAACGTATATTAAGTACAACGTTTCTTTGAAGATCGTAAACTTTAAAAAGTGTTCAGTTGGGCGTGGTGACTTTAGTGTTTTTGTGTACAAAGAAACTGAAAGTCAAGAGACTTCTCATTGGATCATGTAGTGGGTTGTTCTGACTTGACACCAGCCTGGACACCGTGTCGTACAGACCTGGAACCCTTTTCTGAGGGAGACGTGGTGTAACCCGTCGTGGGTGCTGGGCACGGGTGGGCTCTGCCACGCTTTGTGTTCACGTTCTTACTGAAGATAGAACGTTAAACACACTGACACCTTAAATTAAGCAAATAGTATGATTTTTAAAAAGGTCAACACCAGATCTGCTGCTTTGTATAAAGTGGTGAGGAAAGATTACTTCCTCGGAAAAGCCTTAAGTACCCGAAGTAGTCCAGTAGTTGGCTGAAATGTCTTTCATGTGTTCCCTGGGCTTCTCTCCTAAAGCTGCTGTTCTGATACATAGTTTCAGAGAAACATTGATGTGTAACCCCAGTGAAAATTAAGAGTTAGCCTTGTCAAAGTGCAGAGTGACATCAGCAATCCTTCCTTGTAATTAATTTAAAATAAGGTTTCATTGCAGTATGCACGTGGCTTTGAGCCCGTTGGCTTGAAAAACCTACTTTCTCTGCTTTAGCAAGCTGAGTTTCTCTCCTCGCCTTGACATCCAGGTGAGCTTGTGGTGGATGGAAGGACATCCCCTTTTACAGCGCAGGACTGACCTGCTGGGTGGTGGGGCTGGGATTTTAGCACTGGTGGGTGGCAGAAACTCAGAAGGCAGAGCTGTGATTTTTGAATGGGAAATCATTGCGCTTTTTTTTTTTTTTTTTGCTGAAGAACTCTTTTAACAACTTTGGGCTCTGTAAAATCTGTTTATTTGCAGAGGGGGTGGCCAGTTGATATTGATGGTAAAGAACAGGACGCCCTTATTTCCCTTTGTTTTGTTGCACTTTCTAAAGACTAAGGAGGCTAACAGAAAACCTCCCACCTTGCAGTGCTTAACCAGCACTTTGTGTGGGTCTGAGGGAGAAAAAACCTGTGATCTTAATCTATGCACTTAATTGCTTAGGCCAGGTTAAGTTTAATGGGAGGGATGGTAATCTGTAGATGGCTACAGATTTTTATATAAATCTGTTAAATATGATTTGTTGCCTTTGTAATAATAAATAAAATACCCCGATGCTGTCTTGGAGCTATTTGTTGTAGTTCAGAGTATGAAAACATTGCAATAAAACATCTGGCATTCATTTCACTCCTTAAAGGAGTAGAAAGATACAAAAACCTTTGGCCAAAGGTTAATTTACTCCCTTTTGTATCGTATCATGTTTAAAAGGTGAAGAAAAAACTGGTTTGTGAAACTCAAATTCAGTGGTATTTGGTATTTTAAAAGAAATGAAGATACGTTTTCTTACAGGTGCATTATTTGTCTTACTGTTGTACTGAAACAGGTTTGCAGGCTTCCCAGGGAAGGCTGTGCAGCGGGGATCGACATCTGGGGTGTCTCAGCCGTGTGCTGGTACCAGGCCTTGCTTGAGGAAGGGTAACTCATGGTGCTACGGAGAGGACTGGATTTTTCTGCAGGAATTTTTGGTGGCATCCATCCAAGAGGCTTTTCTGTGTACAGAATAACACTTTGATGTGTCTCGTTTCAACACCCCGTGTAGCAGACCTTGTGAATCTTGCCCTTATGGATCAAGGTGGTGTGCTGGAGGAGGACATGGTGCCAGGCTGGAGTTGCCAGAGAAATAGATGCTTAGGAAGTGACTGTTCTAATGGGCGTCCCGAGTGATTTCTCATCTAAAGAGCAGAAAATCTTTGGGATTTTATTGCTCTTTCATCTTGTCACATATTACTGCTTTTGAAACTGTGCATTGAATTTCAGCCTTAGGTGTACAATAAAATGGCAGCTGGGCATCATTAAAATTATCTCTGGCAGAATTTTAAGACCTTAGCTTCTCTTTTTATTCTGTATAGAAGTTGGATCCAGGATTTCTTATAAACTATTCTGGGAGCCTAATTTCTCACTTTACTACTTTGATCAGTTTAACATTGATTTAATTTGTAATGACCGTTTCCTTTATTGCTAGATTGTAAGCTAAGTGTTGCCAAATTATCTTTATTTGTGTGTTAAATGGGAATTTTAGAGATGCTTTGCATTCCTTTGCAGGGAAGGTTTGTCACATGCCACTAGGTTGTTAACAGATAGCTTATTTTAAGAACTGATGGGCCTGTCACTCTGCCCTGCCTGATTATTCCTGTGCCCCCTTAACTGCTGTGTATTGATTCCAATTAACGTGACTGACATCCACCGCTGAGGGTGAAGTTAATCAACGAGAGGATCCCCTGTTGTGAATTCATTTCCGCCTCGGAGCTTGTCCTGTTCGGTTGAGCAGTCAGCGCCTAATGCAGGCGCTGCGCAGGCACGTCCAGTCTGTGCCACACGGCCAAGCCTCAGGACCGAAAATAGCCTTTTCAAAGCTGTCCTGACTGAATACAGTTGATACTTTTGAAAGGTCAACCAAGCCACCTTTTCCTTCTATCCTTGATTATTGATTGCTGAAAGAGGTCATCAGGCTTGGTCAAATTTCAGCAAATATCTTTTTCTGCTAAGTAGTAACACAAATGGAACAATGGGAGGTTTTGTCAGTGGCACCACTTTTTATATTTGTGCTTTGGATGTGAAATATGAATGCTTTAGAAAATTGGTTTTGGGGTAGTAGAAACGTAAAGGTTACTGAAGGAGAGACTTTCCTAAGTTGTTAGTACGTATGATGGACAAAATGTTTACATTCATAGCCTGAAGCTGGGGACTGTAGCTGAAAGGACTGAATATCCTACCCAGTACAAACAGCTGTGTCTGACAGCAGTACACCTTCAGCACGTGCTCTCATTGTCTGAAACGGCCACCTCGACTTAGATCGCTACATTTGGCCCTCGCTTTAGCTATGAAAATTAGCAATTGTGGGCTAAAATGTGTCTAGGTTGGCTTAAATAGTTAAGATAAAAATGGAGAAGGAATGGGAAACCTGGAATAATAACAGTGAATTGATAACTATCTTGATTTCCCATGCCAATTTAGCAATTTGTAGCTTTTAGAATGTGAGCTACCATCTGGCTTCATAGATTTTTATCTCATACTAAATTACCATGACTGGTCCGGTTCCTTACTGAAAGGTTGTAATTGTGACAAGCAGCAAATGAAGAGAAAACACTGCCGAGCCCACAGGTAAGGCTGATACTCCCCTCTGGAGGTAAAAATTGCTGAGTTTTAATAATTTCCTTGTTAATCACTTAGAAAGCTCAGGTGTTTGTATAAACTACAAGTCTGTGCTGTTTGTTTTTCTAGCTGCATAGCTCTAGTGTACTCATGTAGGAATGATGCTCACTGCTGTAGGACCTGGTCTATCAATGGCAATGCTATTTTCAACTGATTTTTTTTCCTTTACTTAAGCCCTTTCATAAATCTTGAGCCAAATCTTGACTGTACTTAGTATGTATAACAGGTATATGATAAACCATTGGGCAAGTGTTATGGCGACCATGTTACACAATCTGTCTCCAAACTGAGCCTTGCTAAGTAGCTCCGCTGCTCTGTCTCCCAGTTTCTTACAAAGTTGCTATAAATTATGAAAGATTTATTACCTACAAACTTGTTTGTGTCTAACTTCCATGGGAAAACTCCTGGCTGCAAAAAATAGGCTGTGGAATGGTCACTTGTTTTCTGTAGCTGGTAAGACTCAAGGTGAACTGTTTGCTTGTACTGAGTGTAGTGTTGCGTAAAAGTCAAGTTTTGTTATTCCCAGTTGAAAACTGAAGTTAAGTTGAACAAGGACTTCATTTATCTTGAAACCAGATTTATGCCTAACCTTGAATGGTTGTTGCATCAGCATTTGTTAATCAAATGCTGTGATGGGGGCCAAAAGGCTTTCCTTTTCCCGAGCGTAGATCTCGGTACCTGGATATTCACAGCCTATCTCGCGGAAAATGCCACCATCACTTCGGTTGCAACCGTTCCTCTGGGCCACTGAGCAGTGAAGGTGTGAATCTTGAAGCATTCAAGCACTCTGTATGTTTAACTGGAGATCTTTATATTCAGCTGTTTATTTTAGTTTCCAGCCTAGGCCGTGGTATTTCACGACAGAGGCATTGCGCTGTTGGTAGTGGCTTATCCAAGCAATGGGTTCCATGGTGGTAGCAAATTGAGGATGGGGAGTTAGCCTTTAATATTTCCTTTCCTTGTTATTTTTGGAGCATGACTGCAATTATTATGGCTAGCAAACTTTGATAACAGATGTTGAAATAAAGGCAACCTTTATTGGAGCTTTCCAGTTCAGAGAGTAGCTACCGGAGAACCAGAAGAATCAAGCTCGTAATAGTGGGAGAAGGTGATGTTTAGTCAGAACTTAAGAGAAAATTTCCTTACATATGCATAGCTGTTAGCACACTTCTCAGTGGCAGGATTATCTCTGCACGCTTATTTGAGGACCTATATTGCAATTAAAACCATATTCTGTAAAAACTTTGCTGTCTTCTGTCACTATTGCATTCCTCGCATTTCACTTACAGCTAATTATTGGGAGAATGAATCACCAAAGCAAACAGATTTTTGCACACATCTCCAAATTAGTAAGCTTAAATTATCAAACTAGAGTTGCCATTTTGAGTATAAGCCTTTTCTGTTTCAAAACCAGGTTATTGCACATTATATTGTGTTGTAAACTTCAGCTTACTCGTTACTCCCTGTTAAGCAACATATATAGCAGGAATTGTCACAGCAAACACTTGCTATTCTGTTTCAGAAATGCCAAAGTTTCCTAACCGGAAAGAAAAAAAGACTTCTTTTTTTTATGATTATTGTTTTGGGCAGCTGGTTGTTTTTCTTTTCTACTTGTTTTTGGCTTGCTATCAGCAGGTACGATAAATGATCTAATGTTGTAACAGTGGGAAGTGGCATTCTGTTTACCAGCTTAGGTACTAGGAGCACGGTCACCCTAATTGAAAGAAGAGCTGTTTTCTGTGTTCTGATGAACAGGTTCAGATTTCATCTGGTTTCCCATAGTTACTGGGAAACGATAGTGCACTTAGCAAAGCAGCAAGAGGGGTCTTCTGTTATTTTGGGGTTCAAAACCTCATCATTAAGATTTATATTGGAGTATTTCAGAAATAGGACACTCTCAGAATTGCATCTTTTGAGCGGAGGCAAGTACAGATGGTGGGATATTGAAGAAGCTGAGCAGTCCGCTGTCGAGTGTCTTTGTAGCTAGATGTACTTTTAAAAGAAGAGAGAAAACTGGAGACATAAATTGTATTGAGTGATGACTTTTTTTAACAGAAGTCAAAAAAAATGTGGTAGGTGCTGTGAGGCAGTATGGTCTTACAAAATAGAGTTGCATTTCTTGGTCATGTAGCTTGCATATAAGTGGAATCTGTAGGTCAAATCTTACTATCGTCTAGTCAGGAGGAAAAAATTATTTCCTTTTGTGATCACTTTATTTCTTCTTTAGTTGGGTGTAATTGTTTAAATTTGACTTTTTTTTTTTTTTATTTTAATTTGACCTCTTATCAGCAGAACAAGAGAAGTGTGGGTGAGAAAGAAGAGTGTTACTGAGAAGCAAAGCTCTTCCACCTCCTGATTCTTTGGTTTTCTATATGCTTTCTGAGAAGAGGCGTGGAAATCAGCTTCAGTCCTTAATTATTCTCACTTACACACGAGCATCGTGCCCAACGCATGGCATATGTAGCATAAGCTTCCTTCCACATGGGGAAATTGTTCCTGGCAAGGGGAGGAGTGGTTTTTCAGTTTCAGACTTACCTTCATGTTTGGTATTAGTCTTCTGAAACCTACCTGAGACCACTGAAGGGTGTATTTTGACTGAAGCTGTTGGGTATGTACAGTTTATTTTGTGTGCTTCAGGTTACAGTTTTTGGCTTAGCATGGGGACTAAATGGAATCTAACGGTTTATAGCACAAGTTTAAAGAAAGATGAACATTATTACAGTTAGGCAAGTCATTTTTTGCATTATCAATCCTGTATTTTCTGTCTTTGACAGGCTCTTCTGCCATCTGATGTCTACATTTAGCTAAAAAAAAACCCCAAATACAGAAAATGATTGTTAGCATTGCAGTTGTAACTCAGTTGCAGTTATAGCAGAGGGATACTGATAAAGAGTAAATAAATGTTACACTCTGATAAAGAATAAATAAAGACACAACCTAATAAAGGCTCCTTTTAGATCATGTGTCTTTGATAACTTCTAATACAGGGAGTCAGCCCTTTGAAATAAATTGATCTTTTAAGCAATGATTTTAATAATGCAGCTGAGAACTTTTTTGTTATGTAGAACAGTTCTTCCTAGTTTCAGCTTTGACGATTAAATTCATTTTTAATGAATTCACAGTGCTTCAGGCTTCTGTGAAACCTCGCTTAGCTTCTGAGGATTTTTTTTAATGTGTGGTGTGAATTGTGTAAAGCCTTTCCATAATCAGAAAGGTAATTTAGGCCTTTTCTGACCCCCTTTTTTCCCTTCCCTCTGAAGAGGGAAGTTTCAATAGAGTTGGAAATTCTCCAAAGGCTCTTACACAACTAGTACATTCTGCTTTAACATAATGCAATCTTTCCACATTTTCTGTTTTTCCTTAATTAACGGGCGGATGGAAGGGGTGTTAGATTCAGTTTCACAGAAGAATTTTATGCAACCACATAAGACAGTGTGGAAAAAAAGAAGAAGAGAAGAAACTTTGCAGGCAATAGTATTTTGAGAAGTCGACTGCATTCCAGCATAGTAGTTTACTCCTGCTTGTTACGCACTATTGCTGGAAACACTTGTGATTTGGCGATCCTGCTGTCTGTTAAGGATTGCCTAAATCAGTACTTTTATTTGGTTTATTAATTAGGGCATTCTCTGCTGTGTAATGGGATTTGGGCTGCAGTGTTGCTGTGCTGCACCTTTGGATACATGCTGGTAGGAGGAGGAGAACTTCCAGGTAGTGAATTGGAGACCCTTCAGCAGACAGCTGCAAATGTGGAAACTTGTTTGCAAGACATCCATGCATAAATCCATGCAGATAGCTGAAAAGTATGGTCTGTGTATGGATAGCAGTGCATGGCTGCAGAGAGTAAGGGGATGGTTGGAGATCAAAGACGGTAGGAGTTTGTGAAGTTCGGGAGCGTCAGGAAGGGGAGTATTTGACAGCTTTAACAGATACTAGCGACAGAGCGGGACTGAGGAGGAGGGAAAGTTGGGACTGGATGGGTGAAACTGCAAGTTGTCTGTTTTTTTTTAAAGGAGTAGGTAGTTTGTAGAGCTTAATTGGGGAACAGGAATGTGTGTCTTATTGTCTCTGTGTTCTGCACAGCACATACTGTAGCCAGTCATAAAATAAATGTTATCTGGATTACCACCAGCCTCTTCCCCTGCAAAACAGAAGTCTGTTAGTTGAATAACTAAGTGCTGCTAGATGTAGTTCTTCTGTGTCTATAATAGATACTCCTTCTGCAAACAACTGGAAAATGTAAAACAAAAATCCCAGATGGAAGCTAGATCCGAAGGGAGACTTCTCAGCATAATCTTATTCTCATGATTACACTTAAATCGAGTGGTTATATGAGTGAATTTAAGCTTAAGGGAATCTTTCAGTTCTGTGAAAGACATTCTGGTAGTGTGGCAAGGACACTTTGAGCTGCAGACTACAGGTTTACTTTTCTTTAACAGAACATCCGCCTAGCTTGTGCATCTAACTTTGTTTTAGCCTCCAAATTCAGAAGGTGAAAATTTCCAGATACAGAGCTGAGAGGAGCGCTTGATACACCAGATGGTTTTGCTACTGTTCAGAGCGACCACACCAGCCTGGAGAAATACGGCAGTGTGTTCATGGATCTCAGCAACATCCTGCACCTGGGGAGGAATGACCCCCTGCACCAGTACGTGCTGGGGACTGGCCAGCTGGAGAGCAGTTTTGCCAAGAAGTTTGGGAGTCCTGGGGGACAAGATGGCCATAAGGCTCGTGCGTGCGGCAGGGGCAGCCAGCGGCATCCTGGGCTGCATTGAGAGCATCGCCGGCAGGCTGAGGAAGGCGAGCCTTGCCTTCTCTTGGCCAGTGGTGAGACACATCTGTCCAGTGCTGATGGCCCAGTAGCAGAGACATGAACTTACTAGAGTGAGTCCAGCCAAGGGCCATGATGTTGATTAGAAAATTGGAGCGTCTGACACACAGGGAGAGGCTGAGACACCTGGGACTGTCCAGTCTGGAGCAGAGAAGGCTCAGGGGATCTTATCAGAGTGTATCAATACCTGAGGGTGGGGACTAAAGAAGGCAGAGCCAGGCTTTTCTCAGTGGTGCCCAGTGACAGGACAAGAGGCAGTGGCACAAACTGAAACACAGGGAATCCATTTAAATATAAAAGACAGACCTTTGTACCTACAAGGGCTGTAGAACACTGGAACAGGCTGCCCAGAGGTGATGGAGATCACCTTGCTATTCAAATCTAACTGGGCACAGTCCTGAGCAACTGCTCCAGCTGCCTCTGATGGAGCAGCGTGCTGGGCTGCGTCTCCAGGGGTCCCTTCCAGTGTCACCCATCCCCTGACTGTGGAAACTGTAAGGATGCCCAACTAGCAAGAGATGAGAGAGCACGTGACAGGCACAACGGCTAGAAGGAAACCATTTGTTCCGAGTTGAGGACGCGCAGATGTTTGCAGGATTTTTGAGAAGGGACTTTAATTTTTCTTGGACACACAGAGATAGCAGAGACGTGTGGCACTTGCGTACCCTTTGTCCTCAGTGTAGACAGCTGTGTAGAGATTGGTATCTTGGTGTGGAATGTGCTACTTGGGCAGCACAGGTCAAAAAAACATGCAGCTTTTGAAAATTTATGTTTTCATGTAATTTATATTCCACTTGTGAGAGTGTAAAAGGCTTGTAGTTCTGGGAGTTAGGGTGAGCTAATTTCTAGTTGAGAGCTTTAGCTGGGACTTTTCTCCTGTGCTTCTTGAAATAATTAAATAATAGGTCCAGTCTGCCTTTAGTATTCCGTACTGCCACCCTGTGATGGGTACATGGGAGCGTTGAGTCCCACCAGTTGTTTGTACAAGTTGCTCTGTTTGTGGTGTGGTAGGGTAAATACTGGCCAGAAAAGAAACAGAGCTTCCTTGTGCTTTGCTGTGTTACCGCTGAGTTTTGTATGAGGGGATGTGGCTGTGGTGCCTGCTTCAAAGGATTTTAGGGAGAGGTGGTAAAAACATAGGTATTTGTTTTCATCTTTATGAAAACATATTTCACTGTTTCATAAAGTTCAGAGAAATAGTTCTCTCAACTATGAATTCAATATCAAAACATAACAAGCAGGTAAAAGCTCAATTCCCCTTTAATGCATTTTTCTGTAAAAGACAATTCCTGAGATTGGGCAGAGCCATAACACTTCTCAATTTTTATTCCTTAAGGGATCAGTTATTGAGATCATAAATTTTGGAAGGTCTTTTGAGATTTTTTTAATCTAACACCTTTCTGCAAAGCTCAATAGATCAATTAGATAAGACTTCTCCCATAGGAGAGAGAGGAGCAGTGGAGATGATCTACCAGCTGGACTACAGATGAAGAATGCACCGGGAGCTTAATCACAGTCATGTTCTTCACTGAACGTTCCTCTTCTCTCTCAAAGCGTGCAGGAAATGACAGAGCCGAGGGAAAGGAGGTTTTGCGTGGTGAGAAAGCGTGTACCTACAGAAACACAGACTGTGGCTATGTGAGGAGGATCAAACAGCTCAGTTGCAAATTATTTTTTTTTCCAGTTTAATTTATTTTGAAACTTGTAAATATTTGTGTCATTCATCATCCATATAGGTTCTGAAATTAAGCGTTCCTGAAATTTGGGGGTGTTATTTTGAGACAGAAGGCTGACTTTCTTATTTAGATTAACTACTGTTTTATTAAACCAATATACAGAGATGGTGGAGGTATACACAAACTAAAAGAAATGTTCATTTTGTTGAACCAAGCTGACAGGCCATGATCACAGATCATCTATTTTTGTGATGCAAACTCGAAATTAATATAAACAGTGCAGACCAAACCAGGCTTATGTTTTGCTTGTTTTTGGTAGGAGCTGTGTGGAAGGGATGTCTCTGTAAATCAACTCCAAGATTTATGCAGTGATGTCCTGTAAAAATAGTCCAAGCCAAGGCAGTATTCATTGCTTCAAGTGTAACATTTTGCTCTTTAAACTTTGAATTAGGGAATACTATAGCAACTTGCATTAGTTGTTGAATGTGATGGAGTGTACACTGTGTGCAGAAAACAGCGTTCCCTGAACAATGTAGAAGAGAATGGATAAAATTCCAAATATGTGAAGAGTGGGCAAACTTTCTGACGACAGCATGATAAATCCTGTGGTAGCTACAGCTAAAACAGGCTGCTAATATGCATCTGAGCTCAGGAGATATTAAACTATATATAGATTCTGCTATTCCTAACAGATTGTTGTTGCGATACCTGACACATTTTTTTGATGTTACATGCATTTAGAAGAGCTGAGCTTTACATAATTTCTGGTTAGTGTTAGTTATGTGAAAACGTATTAAAATGAGTGGCCTAGTTAGGAAACTCTGTCACATACGCCAAAAGGCAGGTTTGACTATTTCTGCCAAAGATGCACAAAATCTTATCATACGTGGCATTCTTTTCTTTCCATTTCTTGTGAATTCAGTATGGTTGCAAACTACAGCGAGAGGTGATCTGTCGTAGTGGCGATCGCTGGAACAAGAGCAGCTGAAGTGTGTTCCTTGTTTGTGAGCGTTCCCTGCCCGGCCGATGCTGCCGCAGCCCTCGCGGGCACTGGAAAGGAGGGCAGAAGGACCGGGGTCCCGCTAGCTAAACAGCAGCCACCCGAGAAATCGTATGCATTTTAGCTAAAGACTGCCCAGTGCAAACAGCCTTCAGAGCATTCCTCAGACAAACTCCAAACAGATGTGTGAGCACGCGTGCGCTCGGATCTTCTTGAGGCTCAGCTGTTTCTTCTATTTGCTGAGTTTAAAGGGAAAGAAAAAAGGTGGTGCTGAGGCAGGGGCTCTCTCAGATTTGGTGCTCTGGATTCCAACGTGAGGGTGAACTTGGATGGGGTGAGCAGGATGGAAAGAAATGTGCAGTGTTAGCATGAGTGATGGAGTGTGTGCTCCTTCTTCACGTGGTGCTCTTACCGCTGGAGGTGCGGAGGTCTTTGGGCTGCACAGGTCCAGTTGGCTCATATCAAAAGAGTTGTGGAAGAATGTGTTGTATGGGCAAAGTATTTCTCTCTAACAGCTTGCTGGGAAATTGTAGAATCATTTTTGCTGGAGTTTTTAGCTTGTTTTGCAAAAAAAAAAAAAGAAAAGCAGCTGAAAATAGGGTTTTCTTGTTCAAAATACTTTGGTGTTAACTTTGTCTCTAATTTGCAGTTTTTCCCAAACCATGGCTAGTAAAGCTGAAGATGATTTTTAATATTGTTCTTAGCATAATAGGACTGTGCTTACAGCCAAAGGATTACTTTGGATTTTCAACACCTGAGATGTGTCGAAGTTGAACTTCCTTTTCTCTTTGGATTTTTAGTTGCACATCTTTGATAGGTGATGTAATGGGTCATATGCTGTTCAACTATTTCTAGGTCTTTATGTCTATTTATTCCCTTTAAATGCGAGCTTGGTGGTTCTGTTCTCGTTGTCGGGGGCTATTAATCATAGTAGTTTAGATCTAACCTTTAGCATAGAGTCACAAATGTTCCCTGTTTTCCTTACGGCAGGTCAATCCCTGGGCCAGTGCTCCTGGCCGTTAGAGGAGATGCGTTGCTGAGACACGCGGAGCTTTGTTTTCCCGCCAGGGTATTGAAGTCCGATAGAAATGCTTTCAGAGAACTCTTGTGATGTATTTCTTGTTTGCTTTGGCCTTTCCTTTTGTACACGCATTTACTGTTTTGGAATATATGGGTTTGCTGGTTCCTTACCCAGGCTTTGCTCAGATTAACTACTCCAGTGTCCTTTTGACATCTTCTCTCGTTTGTTCTGTAGCATGGAATAATAAAGTCATTTGACTCGAGAGCCACCTGACTCCTGATCAGAAAATTGTATGTTCATAATGGTGCAACTGTGACAGCAGTTTGATCGTTAGTGTGGTTTAAGATTCATTTTCAGGGAAAAGCATCTGCAAATAATGAAGCCACCAGGTAGCAGCCTACTCTGCCAAACAGCCCCAGTCCTTTAGTAGGATGTTCCAAGAGGTTTGGTTGATTTTAGCCACCACAATAACTGAGGTACCAGAAAATGGTAGTTACGGAAGGTGTTTTTGCTAGAGAATGCTTTTGATTCACTAAAGGACTCTTAAGCCAAAAAAGCAGTGACTCTGAGCCTCGACTTTTAGAAACCATTTAATTCGGAAATTATTCGCAAATATGTCAGATTTGGGAGTGGATGGTGCTGAGACTGGGACACGGCAATTTTAAATCTGAGTTGAACATAGCTGCTTAAGGAAGCCAGTGATAGGAAAGAATCTTTAACCATACTGTTAAAGCCACTGGAAATGTGCTATGCCCAGGGGCGGGCAGCGGTGGTGGAGAGCGCGGGGCTGGCGCTCCGTGCTGGCTCCTGGCATAGACCGGTCCCTCTTCTGCCGGTGGTGGGTCTGGCACGGACCCATCAAAGCCAGGCTTAAACCTTCCCAGAGAACCTCTCTCCCTCCCTTGTGTAGGTGCGGTCACGCTCGGGGCAGCAGTGCCCTGCCTTGTTTCTGGATCTCCTCCAGGCTGGTGCGTGGACATGGGAGACAGAGGGGAGCTGCAGCTGTCGGCATGAGGGGTCCTGCCTGTGACAAGTTAATTAAAATCTCCTATTTATGTTCCTGCTCCCAACTTTTGTCTAGCCTGAAGGAGCTCACGGGGTATTGCTAAGTGTGTTTTACATGGCCATTTTAACAGGAGGGGGAAAAAAAAGTTGCTTTGGCAGCTTGCTGGTTGCAGTTAGCAGGAGGTTTGTTTGATGTTTTGTGGTAACAGCAAACTCCGTGGAACTATTTTCTGTTTTCTACTCTGTTTGTGTTTACTTGGGTTGGAGGCATAGGAGTGGTTTGCAGTACTATTTGTCGGGATCAGCTGGAAGAGCAATCCATGCTCTATGCCGGCGCTTAATCCTGCTTGGATGCACAGGTTTCACAGGAAAGGCTCACGCTATGTTTGCTGTTGCACAGGGTAGAACTTAACTTCTGAGAGCATTTGCTCAGAGAAGGAAAAGGCTCCGATGACCAAGATGCCTCTTAATATTGGGATTTAAATGTGTGGCCTGTGGCACCCTCAGATCTTTTGTGAGAACATGTCATTTAGAATTCAAAGCTGTGATTTTTGCTATTTCTGAGTATTGTTCAACTGTACTTCAAATAGCATGAAAAAGACAGTAATAAACTGAATTTATTTTGAATGACAAAAACTGTGTATAATGAGAGGAACCTGATTTTCAGGAGGTAACCAAGAAAAAAACAGCTCGTGCCAGAATATCCCATGATGCTTCAAGGAAACCAAACATAACGAAGGATTGAGTTATAACCTATTGTATCTTTAATCCTTGCTTAAACCTTTGATAAAAAGAACATTGCTCTATTGAGAAATTAAATGCTCTGTATTTACATTTTCTTTATGAAATGAGGAGGAATGAAGTCATTCCACTGCATTCTCTTTTGCCTGACTGACATTTGATTTCACACTCTTTAGTCAACTCTTGAGTTGTATTTTCCATAATAAAAAGGGATTTGTTTTCCCTTGTATGTTTAAAATCCATTGCTTCCCTTGGATCTTCAGCCAAGGGTTGAATAGATTTTTTTTTTTTTTTTTTTTTTTTACTGTTACAGATTCTTCAACTAAGATTTCTTCATATTTTTTTAGCGGGGTTTTTCTTACATAGACTCTAAAGCTGTGTCAAACTGTACCCTAAATGGAGTTTTTCAGCGCAATTGAGCCTGCCATCTTTAAATTGTCAGAGCAGAAAGTGAGCATAAGCAGATGTTATAAAGCACTTTGATCTCTGTTATGCCAAGAAATTTGGTAGTGGTGCTCTAGGCAGGGTCTCGGGGAGGCCTGAGGTGCATAGTTTTGAAATAGTTTGGAGTTCAGACCAGCGCTTACAGCAGCAGAATCTGGGAGGCAACTGCATTTTAGACTGGGAAACTCCACCCAGGTCTTTTTTAGCCTTTTTCTCCCCAAGGAAGTGTTTTCAGTTGGTCTTTATGCTGTGGAGATTTTTCACCTATTGTTTTAGATCAGAACTGTCACAACAGGGGCGGTTTTTTGGTGGTGGTTGTTTTTTATTTTTAAGCCCCCAGCACTATAGTGCTGAATATCAGAGCTGTCCTGTTTCCTCACGCAGATAAACATGTTCCTTCTTAAGGTGCACCAGACATACGGGTTCTGGTGTTTGAATGGTGCAGGGGCCAGAAGTGAGTGGGTTAACCCCACTCTGAGCCTGTTGACTCAATGGTACCGAGGGCGCTCAGCAGCACTGAGCCGGCATCACCGCAGCCAGAAGCTGACTTTCAACAACTTCATTGTATTTCTGCTTATGTCCCAAGCCTGGAAGTCAGAGAAAAGCTGCTGCTGGTATTTCATAAACCATATTTTAAAAAGAAGACTTCCTTGCTTCTGATTTATTTAATCTTCATGCCTGCTGTCTTCACAGGGGCTTTGGCAAACTGCTCTTACAACAGATTTTAGATGGTTTCAGAGTATTTTGTTGTCATTTCCTCTGGTGAACTAGGACCACAATGTTCTTAGCCTCTTTGCAGGAACTTTGTGTAGAGTAAATAGTTCATCTCTCAGTGGAATCATTTTTTTTATTGTTTCTATTGCAGAAAGTTACAATTGCCCTATTTTAAAAGATTACAAAAGGAAACTAGATCTGAAGAGGTTTTAATTGAAGCACAACAAAAGAAGGAATCAATTTGAAAACCAATATTCACAAACTAGGAGAAGGGTTCTAT
This sequence comes from Tetrax tetrax, assembly GCA_009806455.1. Lineage (NCBI taxonomy): Eukaryota > Metazoa > Chordata > Aves > Otidiformes > Otididae > Tetrax > Tetrax tetrax. The sequence continues at coordinate 567,340 of WHYT01017371.1, read as the reverse complement.
CTTTTTTCCCTTCTAAAATTAGATGCTGCAAAATATGTTGAGAATTAAGTGAGTACAAAATCCCTTCTGCTGTATTCATGTGTTTTGGTTAGACTGCAAAAATCTGTGTGTTCATATACTTGGAGAAAGCTATTGACACCATTGTAGCCTACAATGAATTGATTGGTTTCAATGCATCAATGTTTGTAAAAATAGACAGTAGAAGGGATTCTGTGGCATGGGTCCTGTTCTCCTGCAGGAGATTCGTGTGGTCGTGCATTTTTATAAAGCTCTCATGCAGAAATAAAAGAACAGCAAAATGAAATATTAGCGCTACTCTTTGGACAGAGTCCTCAGTGCGACAGAGCGGCGATGCTGTAACGTAACAGGAGCGTATGGGGAAGTGGCTGAAAGGTTTCTCAGTCTGATGGAGAATCTGGGAGCAGTGGGAAGAGATGCCTGAAGTACAGTCAGCGTGAAACCAGCTGTCAGGTGCTTGTATTTAAAGCAGCTGAAAAAAACACCTGGTTGTTGGATTTGGATCTCTTTGCTTGTTTTAATAGCATTTGGCCAGATCAGAGGCTTCCTGTCAAAAAAAGGTAAAGATAGAATATGCAAGAATATAACTGAATAACAGTGCTATCTTTGCACAGATTAGATTATTTGCATGGCACAGAAGTGCTCCTGTTAGAAATGCTGATAACAGTTTAACAAAGCTTTTCTATATTTCTCTTCTGACCCCTTCTTGGTATCGTGTGGAATGAGTAGGCAATATATGTGAAATGCTGTGTTTAAGTAGGAGGTCTTACTGTGAAATTGTTTGGGTTTTTTTTTTCTGAAATAGTATGGAGTACTGTCTTGGATGGCTGATTTCCTGGAGCGTTTGAGAAGATTTCAGTGCTCGTTGGGATTTTACAGATTGTGGAGATTTCCATGAGATGCTTAGGATAATTACCTATTGAATAGAGCCATGAGACAGTGTGATATAAGTTATCATTGCCTTGCTCCCAGTCCTGTTATAACTGTGTAAGAATGTGTATATAATACTAATAATATATAAAACTATCTACATTGCTCTGTCAAATATTTTCTACCAAAACCCAGCATATTCTGATAAACTGGGAGCTCCCCATTTTGAGTGGGCACCTGCAAGTGCTGCTGCATCCCCAGGGCCTGCTGGCACCTGAGCGGGTTTGCATCGCCTGTGGCTTCAGAAACATATCCTGAACTCAGTGTTTTAAATGAAGACGTTTGTAACTCAACCCACTACCTTTTTCTGTAGCAAAGGCTTGTTTTATTTGGAATTTTCTGATGGGCTCCAGTTGAATGGTATGGGGTTTGTATAGCTGGTTGAACAAAGAGTTGTTCTTCCTCATCAGGCTGAAGTCCTGCTTTCCTGGCCGCTCTGCAGAAGCTTTCTTTGGGATGCTTTATTCTCTTCACCAAATGCTGTAGAGAGCTCCTAGGTCCATAATGCAATTGCCTGCTTCTCCTTCCTCCATCACTTGTGAATATTGTATTAGAACGTGTAATTTTATACGCTTTGGACTGAAAAATGCAAGAAGTAAGTGTTGAGTCGTATTTAAGAGGTGTAAAAGAGTGGAAGATGCTCAGAGTTTCTGATTTGATTGCCTGGAATTGTAACAGGATAAAAATACCTAGTTTTCTGAGAGAAATTTTCTCATCATTCAGATAACGGTGTGGATTATTGCATCCCCTCTAAATCCATGTCAGGAAACTGTACGTAGGGGCACTCAGAGGAAGGTAAAATCACAAGAGGTCGGTAGAAGCTGGTAGGGAAGGGTGTTTGGCAGAGCTGGGGTAGCTGCAGTTTGCAAGCAGTAGCGTTAGGGAGTGCTCACTCCTTCCATGGGCTTTGAAATGAATCTTGCCTTTTCTTTGCCCTTGCTGTTTTCCTTTGATCATTCCACAGAATTTAGGATACACGTTCTGATCTTCTAACACAAACCCTCTGCTGTTTTGGCGTTGAGGATGGAATGGCTGTTTAACCCGTAACCCCGGTTACTCAGCCACACCACGGTCTTTTTGTTTTCTCTTACACGATACGCTGTTACCCGACTTTGTGTAGCGGACCCTGTCTGCTCTTCCCTGAGCGGTGTGGTGAGAAGAGCTGGAAGCAGTGATTTGTAGGAAGGCTCATCAGCATCCTTGACAACAGCAATTTTGCTCTTGTCCCCATGTGGGGACCGACGCAGAAGCTGTAGCCATTCACTACGGAGCACTGGATGAGTTTGCCCGGTTTCTGTGGTGGGATACAGACATATGAACAACCACATTTCGGTTGAAACTGCCGTTTAAGTGTTGAAACAAACATAAATCCAAATTACACAGCTTATTAGTGAGAGTCTGTAAACAGCAATTTCTCTTCTGAAGCTGTCTAACGCTGTAGGTCCCAGCTGTATCATAGTCCCTGGTATCCCAAATCGTATTATCAATTACAATTAATAGATGTTGTGGTAATTTTATCTTTAGAGAAAGATTGCCTTTGCCCATCAGGGCCCTGCGTACGGATGCAGCAGGGAGAGCAGCCAAAGGACCCTACCCTACCTACACGGCTGCTGTGTCACCAGACCACCACGAGGGAAAACCGATGTGAGCTGGCAGCGTCGCAGTGGAGGGTCTCTCCCAGGGTGGGACAACTGAGCCAGGATTTCACGAAGCAGCAGTCTGCGATGTATTCCATAGCTGAGTTGTTTTTCAAGCTTTATATATTCTCTTTGCAGTTAGAAATAATTCCTTGAGTTCAGCATTTGCTCACGCTTGTGTAGCTTGGTAAGGATGCTTTGTTTTGGAGAGACTCAGCAGGGTGCGTGGGGGTTTGCAGACACAAAAGATGAGCGGGGGTTTTTTTGGGCGGGTCTTTTAAATGTTTTTAGCTTTGGGCTATGAAGTGCTGGAAGTGGTGCAGAATTCTTTCTTCTCTTATTTTTATTTTTATCTGCGTGCCGGGCACTCGTCCATGCTCTTTGCCCTGCCAAAAAGACTTCAGCGTGAAAGCGACAGACCACCCTGCCCGTGGGTGAGGTGTGTAATTCTTTCTCGGAGAAGAGATGTTGAGCAGAGGCTGCTCATTATGTTGAAGTGCATGTGGTTTTCTGACAGGAGTTACTTGGCAGTCCAGAGAAATTATTAAACTCCACTTAACTTGGAAAGTCCAGGCTGACGCATAGTAAAAAATGTCTGTTTCACTTCTCCGCTGTCTCTGTATGGGGAAGCCTTGGTGATGGTGGGGAAAGACCGGCCCTTGCTCTGAAGTATCTCCTCATGTTTGAGGGTGCTGACCCATCTGTGTCAGGAATAACTGCTGGTGCTTGTGCAAGGATTTTAATTTTTTTTTTCGTGGATACCTGTTCAATTTATAAATGAGAATTAAGATATCTGGTATTAAAATGGAAGTAAATCTCCAAACCTAACAATTTGGAGCTGGGAATTTCTGCTGTCCATTCTCCATTTTTGCCGATAGCTCTTGGGTCTCGCTTGTGCCACACAAGTTTAAAAACTTTTTTTTTTTTTAATTTTAGAATTTTTTTTTTTTTTTCACCATCAGTATTAGTATTTGTTATTATGAGAGGGTTATTTTTTTAATTTAGTAACTTCCATTTAAGGTCTTAAATTAGAGTTTTTAAAGTCTTTTTCCCATTAAAGCAAACAAACAACTTTTGGACTTTAAAAGGCACTTTTAATTATTGGAAATCATTAAAAATTATCTCTTCTAAGGATTTAATTCCTTTAATTAAGTTTGCTCCTATAATAATGGAAAATTTTCTTCTTTTGTGGATAGCTGTTTAATGTTAAGCATATGCTGAATATTTACTTTTTTTACTTTTTTTTTCATAATATTGATACTTGAACCTAGTTTGATGAAGTGTTTAGTTTAGCAGGTTTTTTAGACTGAATTATAGCACTGTGCGCTGAATACTTGTGCGAAGGCAGTGGCTGTTCGCATTCCCGTTTCTGCCCATCGCGGTGGTGCCGCCCAAAAAGAGAGGAGTTGGGGTTTGCGCCCGCGCAGCACTGAGCGCCGCTGAGGGGTTGGGGGGTGCACGTGAGGGCTGGGAGGGGAGGACAGAGAAATTCACTTTGCATAGGCCTAGGGAAACGTGAGAGCCAAGGAGGGTCCGGTGGAGGGCTCGGACAGGTCCTCTGACCATTCATTACCCCCACAGCTTCCAGGGAGCTCACAAGTACCAACTTAAACACAAAATAATTACGGGAGCAACTCCGGCACGGTCTTGCTAGCGTTGCATTGGTAGCAACTGTTTTCTGTGGGACCTTGCCTTGAAAGCAGTCCTTACATAGATCTCCAAATGTTAGAACAAAATTGCTGTTTGGTGTACCTGCAAAACAAACAAACAAACAAACCAGCCTTTGCATTGCTCTTATCAATAAAGTTGCTCGGTAACCGGGCCACCACTGGGTTTCTCTTGGAATTACATACTTGCTCCGTGCCTTCATCAGTTTTTTGGATATTACGTTTGTTTCGAAAGTGCTGCTCTTACCAGCCCAGTGTTGCAATATTTCCCCCTCCCAGACCAAGAGCAGGCACGGAGAGGAGACTGAAACTGGCTTCTGGGGCTGCCCAGTGTTCCCAGTTCACTCTGACCAGCGTAGCCACTGCCCTTCTAACACCTTGGCCACAATGTACGGCAGGCTTGAGAGGAGCGAGCTCATCATCAAAGTGCTGCTGGATTTCAAAGCCCTTTAAAGGCAAACTTAGCAGGGAACTGAATTCTGAATCTTAGGGAGAACGATAGGAAAAACAGCTGCAGAATTTCCTAAGCAGTTCGTCTGTAAGTGCTCTTTTTTAACATTAAAAATTACCATTTCATTCAAGTGACATAAAATTGGCTTGTCAAGGCCTGAATATAAAATATTTCTCCGTTATTTCTCATTCCTTTTATTTTTTTCATGGTTTAGTTCAATTTTCAACTTTTCCATGTAAGAAACCACCAACTCTTAGAATCTTTCTTAAAAAGAAAGCCAGCAACTTCACGTGAGTTCACGACTCCTGAAACTGCAGTTTAAGCCATCGCGTGCAGCGAGGCCTGCAGCAGGACTGCTGTCTGTGACCGGCAGAACTCGGTGCGCGCGGTCTCGCTGTGGGCTCTCCCGGCTCTCGGTGAATCAATCCTTGTTCACTAGAACTGTTAGAAAGCAAACAGCTTCAAGATGCGTTCTGAAGCCAACACTACATAGCACAGGAATTGAAATGAGTGAGCAGCAAGCAGTTCAGCTTTGATGTACCTAGATATGCCTCCAGGAATTTACAACTGCCTCTGAATTCGGTGTTTAATCTGCTCTGTGTTTGAACTTCTGCAACAGCCTAAATATTTTGATGTTGTATTTTAACCACCCTGTTTTCACTGGGGTTTGGAATGTACATTTTCCTATCAAGTATTTGACTATAAATTGCAGTCATGTTCTTGCCATGTCGATTGGAAAATGAATTTATAACCTGGCGTAGGAACAACGATGTGTCCAGATGTGAGTATCAAATACCACTTGACTCCCACTGCATTGTACGAGCTCAAAACTCACGCGCAGCAATGGAAATGAAAAGCATCATGTTTGCAAACAAGTTATTCCTCCCCCTGTGCCTGTCCGGATTGCACGATCAACGCACGTGTCCTGCCGCATCCTCATCCGCTGCTGCGTTGCCCTGGCCCCAGAAGCCGCGCAGCGCCCACCAGAGGGGTCCGCAGGATGGTCACTGGGACACGCTGCTGGAGATGCGCAGGACTGTGGCATGTTGGAGATCATGGGTTGTTACCTGTGCACCTCAACTCATGTCATGGGCCAGCACTTAATTTCTAATATCCTCCGAGCAATCAAACCTGTGTTCAACTTTGGAGTATACACACATGGAAAAATCCTTAATAAATCCTTAATCCTTAATAAAACACATCCCTTTATTGGGAGCTTTGTAGGTCCTATTTTGGAGTGGCTTTACACTTTTTAGGGAAGACCCAGGTTATTCTGGGGCTGTTGAAGATTTCTTGAGCAAAAGGATAATCCTGTAAAGAAGCACAATTCATGCGATGAGAAGAGTGTGAGCGGATCCCACGTGACCCTCACCAGCCATGGGCTGCTAGAGCGTCCTCACCTTGACGCAAACCTGCGAAAATCAGCCCTGATCTTTTGCCTCAAAATGAATTCATCAAGACTTGTTTGCTACTTTCTTCATATTAGTATTGTGGGAAATGCTTGTATAAAATCCCATCAAATAGGGTGTTGTTTAACACTGGGTGGTCTAAGAGTGAGGCATATGATTTTTAACTCTTCCCGGGTTTACTGAGGTTGAAAATACTGCTACTTGCTTTAAAGCAATTTTTTCTTAGTTTTGGCGAAGGTATTGAATTTGTTGTGGTTATACTGCTCAACAGTGTTAAAGAATTCCAGCCAACTGCTGTGTTTGCAGAGGTGGGTTTTTTGTTGGAGTAGAATTTTATTAAATTTACAGAATAAATTTAATTAAAAGCCAGTAATTTTAACATCTTATTTACAGTGAGTGTGCAGATTTCATGCATTGATAGCTTTGCATATTTACTTGGCAATTTGTTGAAGTAATTTACTGTGTAATTATTTCATGATTACTAACGCTTTGGTGCCATGCCACTTTCTGTGAAGTTAAAATTTTGTTGTTTGCTTTGTGGCTCTCTGATCTTTGCAATCTTTGCACCACTTTGTATGTGGTAGTTCTTCATGCCGGCCCTCTACTCTTTGACTTTGTTCTAACTTCCTTTGCTCTGCTTTTGTCTCTTCCTGATCCAGTGGAAGAGAAAAGATGTTTGTGAAGATGTCCTTTTGGTCCACCAAGGCAGGCCAGAGTACCGTCTGTTCAGGTGGACGCTATTTCTGAGTGATTTTTACATAGAAATAATTTCCTACCCTGTAGTTACTTTCCAACCACATACAAAGAGCGGGCTTTTGTCCCCAGGGGCACTGGAGTGTTTCAGGGTACACAGTGCCTTTTCCCCATGAAAAGCGCTCTTCTTCAGCCATTAACAATTAATTCACCTCGTCTTAACTCCATGTGGATTTTTAGCTTCAATTCTGGGCTGCTTTATATAGCAGCAGCTTCTGATTTAAACCACAGTTGGTACTGGATTAGGCATTTTTGTGTGCCTGCGGAGAGAGCTGGTGGAAAGGCTTACACGTGTGCTCCTGGGGTGACATGAAGCCGAGATGAAAAGTGAAGTAAGGCCAGATGGAAGTGCTGTTAAATATCCCTAGTAGCCCAAGTCTTAAAAGCTCTGTTTTCTTTGTAAAGCTTTCCTGCCATTCGTTCGGCGCGGGGAATGTATCCCACCGTGTTATTTAGTGCGGTCGCACGTAACAGATGATGTGTTTGCAGCCCGGCCTGGCGTGGCCTGCGGGGTTGTGCTCTGGTCCTCAGCAGCGAAATGTGTGGGCGCGCTTTTGATGGAGACGTGTCTTCCTGTGCTAGACAAATGAAGAGTGTCATTTGGGCAACCCTGGGACTTCTCAGCGCTTCTTGCCTCAGATAGCATTCGTGCTGCAGACCTGGGCTGGATTATGTTTATCGGTTGGCTCGTGGGGTGCTTTTTACTGCTGCGCCTGCTGCTCGTCTTGAAAAGAAAGTGGTGTTGCTTGGTTTTCCTTTGGCTCCCACTTCATTCTTAGCCTTGTTATTCTTAAACATACTTCAGAAAACTGCTAGAAGACTTCTACAAACCTGAAATGGTTGCTGGGATTATCTGGGATGTGTACGTTAGTTGAGTATGTGAGATTTCTTCTTGCCCATTCTCCGCTAGATTTAAAAGTTATAGCTTGGAAAAACGAGTGTGGGAATGGCAATTTAAAACAGCCTGTGTCCTGGGGCGTAATTTATGATGAAAAAAGCAGAGGATTTAGCAAGTCTAAAGCCTCCCTGTCTGTTGCTCTGTTTTAAGCATTGTAGGATAATCTAGCATATGCTTAGTTAGTCACTGCCTCAAATGTAGCAGTATTTTAACTTTGGTACCTAATGTCTTTTGCAGACAGCTTAGATAATGTCGCCGTGTGAGAGGTGTGGTGTGTGCTTACATTTGCCATGGCTGCGGAAGAGGAGACAGATAACCCGATGGCATTTTTATTTTTTTTTTTCCTCCTGTGGAATGTAGATGATGGTTTGCCTGATTTTGCTTGGAAATGTGTACCAGAATCAGATTAAATGATGTCTCCTGTCCAGCTTTTTGGTGACTGTGAGGTGAGAGGGTGGGTTTGAAGTCTCATTCCTTACACCACAGCGAGCCCTGCTCTCTTCTCTCTGGTAAAACAGTGTCTGGGATAGGTTTGATGTGCAGCCTGCATCTTGCCTGGCTGTCCTGGGGAGCTGGCTTCTTGCTGTCCTGCTGCATTTTGTCCCTGTGCTGAGAGGAGCCTACAGGTGAAAGTCAGGTGCTGGCATGGTCATGTGTGACTGCAGCTTTGTCTCCTGCCTTGTGTCCTTGCCTTGCTCGTCTGTCCTTAGATGTGCTCCCTGTCCCTCCCCAGGAACACCGGGTTTTGCTTTGCCAGCATCTTGCAGATGTTGACAGGATCAGCCTCTCAAGGTGTTGCGAACGGTGGATGGGGAACTGGTTTTGCAGAAATCCTTCCTTTGATATAGTCTGAGAGGAAAACAGATCTATTTGTAAATCTTTAGCGATCACTGCTGCTGGGAACTGTTGACCTCTACATGAGGCCAGTTTACAATACTGAAATGCCATTCCATGGGCTGTTGCTTTCCTTTAAATACCATTACAATATATTAAACACAGAGTTGCTGTTGTGGGGATTTATGCTGAGGTAAAGTGTTGGTATGACACCCAGAGATTTAGTCTCTCAGTTTGTGAATCTGCTTATTCCCAGTCCTTAACTTACTGCTTCCTCTGAATGGAAGCATCTGAAATTGTGTCTTTTAGGATTTCTTGCACCGTTTTGACAGACTTATCAGTGTAGTTCAAAGAGTAAAGTTTTTATTTAAGTAACACAGATGTGTTTGTTCAACTTTACACTTACTAGTCCTGGCTTCTTTCAAGTTCGTGACCAGCTTTGCCTCAGATTTAAATATTTTGTTTTCCAGACACAAGGAGCTTTCCTTTAAATACCATTACAATATATTAAACACAGAGTTGCTGTTGTGGGGATTTATGCTGAGGTAAAGTGTTGGTATGACACCCAGAGATTTAGTCTCTCAGTTTGTGAATCTGCTTATTCCCAGTCCTTAACTTACTGCTTCCTCTGAATGGAAGCATCTGAAATTGTGTCTTTTAGGATTTCTTGCACCGTTTTGACAGACTTATCAGTGTAGTTCAAAGAGTAAAGTTTTTATTTAAGTAACACAGATGTGTTTGTTCAACTTTACACTTACTAGTCCTGGCTTCTTTCAAGTTCGTGACCAGCTTTGCCTCAGATTTAAATATTTTGTTTTCCAGACACAAGGAGGCTGAGAGGAAGGATAAGGGTTTCGGCACTTGGAGAGGTCACAGGACGGAGTGAGCTGGCAGGAGCGCCTTGCTAGGGCTCACAGAGCAGCACCCCGTACCAGAATCCCCATGGTTTAGGAAATTCTGGAAGGCAGTTGGATTTTTCTCTATGCCTCTGCTTTCTCATCTTCCCAACAGCTTAATAGTGAGAGAAATAGAAGTTCAATAAATAGTATAGCTAGAAAAAGGGTAGATAAATGACCCCAACCCCCTTGAGGTGGAGAAATCCTTTTATTCAGTTTGGGTGATTTTGGTAACAGAGCTGGGATTGAGCTGAGGTCTGGGTTATAAAGATGCTCTGATACAGTGAATGCTTCCAAATGACTCCTAATTCTGTGAACTAAGTCTGTTTTGTTTACTACGATTGTCAATGTCTTTAATTTTTCCTCTTCTGTTTTAAGCATTTTAGCATCTATACTTCTGTATAATAATTCTAAGATTTTTGCTCTTGCCCACGTTTTACTGGAATTCTTGTTAGCTTGATTTGTTATATTCCTGATCTTATTTCAGAATTCATGTGACATGTGGCTTCCTTGGAAAGTTAAATGTTGGGTAAACAGCGTTGTTTTGTTACTTTAAATTTAATCAATAGAAAACGTGCTGCAGCAGGAGCACAGAAGAGCCCAGCAGGCCTCTGACTGGAGCTGTGAATTTTCTTACAGAATTTTGGGACTCTGTGTACCAAATGGGTGCTTAATATTTGGCTGGGAGGTGCTGCCATATGAATTGTCTGGTGATCCATTTTCAGTTGAACTTAGTTTAGTTAGTGTGCATGTACTTTGGTTTATTATCTTGTAGTATTTTCTGTGTTTTTGCCATGACTGATGTGTCAATGCAAGCTACTGGTGAGTGCAAGCTAGCTTGTCATTTGGTTTTGAGAAAGGAACTAAGCACGCTAACTTGGCTAACAGCTGCAGGTATGGCTTTCTTACTCATCTCTATGAAATGCTCACAAACCAAAGGACAGAAGAATTATTTAATTTGGTCTGAGGGTTTAAAATTCCGTAGTACCATGGCTTTTATTTGAGAATAGCCGCTGGCCTGTGCAGAGAATAAAGGACCTAATACCTGGCAGGAGGTAGCTTGTGTTACCTGCCAGAGTAGATGTGTGTGGTCTGGGATTTTGGTCTGCCTCTGTAACAGCAGATTACTTTTTGCTGATTTTTGATATAGGTACTGGTTTCTTTGTAGTGGCAATTGAGGAGTGGATAAGGGTATGGTAGGATGGCTGTAAGTATTTGCACTTGAGACAAGTGCAGTCTGGGAAAAAAAAAGTGAGTAATATTTCAATTGATATTGTAAAGAAATAAGAAATTATAATGTGCATAAAACAATACAGGAAGAATGCAAAAAACATGATGTTCTGGTACAGCTGTAGAGGTCTGGTATCAGTGGGCCTGGATAAAGCTCTGCCTGACCTGACGCAGTGAGGGTTGCTGGAAGTACATAGCTTTGTAGGAGATTTGTAGGCGATCCTAAAATAGCAAAATGAATCAAAACAAAAGGAAACTCTCCTGACCTGAGTTTTGCTAGGTTTGCCAGCAAACGTTATAGGAACACTGTAGTTGAAAGTAACTCTTCGGATTGCGTTCATCTCCATGAGTCGATTCAGCATACGGGAAGGAGGTATGGCTGAGATAATCTCTGAAGTTTTCTGTTTAAAGGTGTAGGTTATAGAGGAAACAAAGCAAATGAGATGGTGAACTCAAGAACCACGAGCTTACAGAGCTGGTTATTGTTTTCAAGGTTAAAAGAAAAGCAGAAATGCTGTTGCAGAGGTCTTGAGATTTAATTGGTTGAATAAGGATACGAAAGGCAAGGACCTGGAGAGAGCCACTTTACTAGGAGCAGGCTGAGTAAAGATGCTGGTACTTTCTGGAAGGTTTCATAGTGAAGTTACAGGTATTTTTGTACCGAAGAGTGCTAATGTAAAGTCAAAATAACAAAGCAGAGCAATATGGCCATTAAATATGTTCTAAAAGAATCTGTTAAGCTTAGAAGTATTTTCCTTTCTGCTTGTTCTGCTGTGAATTTGGTACTGTTTGGTACTGTTTTATATTTCTTATAACAAAAGTGCCTGTTGGTGTAAAGACAACTGAATTCCTTACTTGCTGGTCGCCAACACCATCCTTGGTAGCATAAGGCTCAGGACTGGCAGAGGTTTCCAGCCTGAGTCACGTATTTAGTAAACATTTAATTCAATTTGGGTATTCACCTAGGGAGGGGATTAAATGAGAGAGGTCAAGCAGCTGCTGAGCGTTGAGTAATTCAATACGTGGGACATGTTGAGATTTTAATAAACATCAAGGTAAATGGTTTGAAATTGGAGCTGGGAGTTGAGGCTCCAGAAAGAAAGGGTTCGTCTTTCAGTTTTAATTATGAAACCAAAGAGACCTCTATCCTCGAGTTTTGCAAGCTGTAGGAAGGTATAATGAGCTGCCTTCAGCTTTGATTCTGTATGTGAGAATATCCTTCAGGTACAGATTAAAAAGACAACTATCTAAAAATATTTTTAAAATTGTTGTTTTGGAGGCTTTTAACCTACTTGTTTAAACAGCACGCAGTGTAAGCAGTACGTGCTCGGGATTTATAGACTGTCTGTTACCAGGTCAAAAGGAAAGAGCAAGCAAGACTTGGGTGCAGTGCCTGTGTTATCCTTAAGCCTGATTATATGTATTATTTCTAAATTCAGCTTTTTAGTTAGATTCATGTTCATAAACACGGATTTGGACTGAGATTTCCACGTTTATTATTGCATCATTCATTTTTCTAGGGTTGACGAATACAGTTTTACTTTCTGCTGTCAATCCAGGATGCTGCTGCAAGGGTCGTTTTCAAAACCTGTTGCTCCACACATGACAATTTGTCTGCTGTGACAGGGAGGTGGAGTCCCTGGACGTGTGTGATGCTCAAGCTGTTTGTCTTCAGTTGCAGAACTCATCCTCAAAATGGAGGGCGCAATCCATCATCCACTTAGCTCGTGATACAAGACTTTGTCTCTTTCAGTTTTGAAGTTTTTAAACAAGTTATTCCCCCGCCTCCGCCTGTACTGAGAAGGAATTGAATTCCCTGTAAGCATCTCCTGAGCCCTTCAGTTTTGCTCCTCCACATCTGCCCTTTACGTTCTTTTTTGTCGTGTTTCCTGATGAAAATAGATCTGCAGCCGCTTGCTAATATGCTAAAACCCCATCCTGTCGCCTGCCCCGTGTGAGGCTGTTGTTTCCTTGGAAGTCCCTCAAGTGTCTTCCCTGTATGCATGTGGTCTGTCGTCTTTGTCACGTGTGGCATGGCAAGTCCTTCGCCATCTGAACATCAGCTTTGTCTCTGCTTTTATCTTTACCTGCTTGGAGTCTTGATATATAATTTACAATTTTGAAGCTACAGTGATGATGGATAGCTTTGCAGCTCAGATCCAAGAGATCAGAATGGTGCCGTAATGAAACCGGATAGGAAAACCCTTTATTCTCATTTTCTCCCACATCGTGAGATTTATGTGCGCTTCTAAGGTGTAACATCATCTGCCCTGTGTGACCTTCACCAGGAAAGTGAGTCTCCTTTGGTTCACAGTTCAACCTTGAATCCACATTTTATTCAGTTCTTGAATATTTAGGATACCTCATCTCCTCATGAAAAAAGAAATTTTTGAATGTGAGGTTCCCTCTGCCATGCACCACTTCTGCTTGTAAATCCATTGCGTAGGTGATTTGCAAGTATGAAAAATCTTAGAGATTTGTCCTTGCTTTGTGTTACAGACAGAATCTGAGCAGAAAAGATATTAGCTTGCGTAAATCTTCATGTATTTTGGTTTGTTAATAAAACTATTATGGCATCTCAAGAAGAGCTGTTTCAAAGAACAAAGCATTCAAAACCTAAACTTACAAATTTTTTTTGAAGTGCTGACTCTGAAGTATTAACCTAAATTATGCTTCTAAGTATGCAGTAATCAGCAAGTGATTTGAACTTTATTTTGTTTTGCTGAATTGATCCTCTGAAAACACTGCTATCAAGGATGATTTGTGTGGCTGAGGCTTTACTGAGCAAACAAAACTGTAAGAACTGTCCAGCTGGTCAGAGCAGAGATCGTTCTGGTCCAGCAGCCTGCGTGCCACGCGTGCAGTGTGTCAGAGCGGGCGGGGAGCCCTGTGATAGCCGGCTGCCGGCTTTGCTGGCGTCCACGAGCGTGGCACTGAAGCTGTTCCCTGCTCACAAATGTAGCTGCAGGGTTTGTGTGGGGTTTTGGATGGTGTGGTTGTTTTGTTTCGTTTGTTGGGGTTTTTTATTTTGGGTTTGGGTTTTTTTGGTTTTTTTTTTTTTTGTTGTTGTTGTTGGTTTTTTTTTAATTATCATTGGTATACTTTTTCCCCACAAATATTTGCATTCCTGGTTCTGAGAATAAGTATTATTTTCTTATTTTGTTTTCACAAGGCCTTATAGCAAGATGTTCCATGCTACTGTATGCTGTATCAAAAAGTACATCTTTCTGTTTTCAGATGCACTTCCTGGTAATTTTATTTGACATAGTCTAATTCTCCATATGGGATAAGTGGTAAAAAATTGGTCTTGTTTTCTGCTGACTATTTCACGCAATTTCATTATATCCGCTCTCTCTTTTCCAAGCTGGAATGTCCACAGCTGTCTGTCCTTGTTCAGAGGGCATTCCGTGTTTCTGAGCTTTCTCGGCATTGTCTTGGGTTTGGATGTGTGTTACCCTGCACTGCTCAGCTCTGATAAACACATCTTCCGCTTCACCCTTAGCCGCTTTGTACAAGGAGGCTTCCAGCTGTGCTTACCTTTTGTTTTTACAACACTGAAAAAGCAGGATCATCTGCAAACTCGGTTGCCTCCTATGCTGTTTCCATTGTACGAGCACACGGACCAGCGCCGCTGGACCCGCGCTGCGAGCTCCCCATCGCTGTGCACACTGCCTGTTTGTTCCCATCTTCTGTCTCTTGCGTTTTAATGTTATTAATGCACACAGAGACCCTTTCCTTTTATCTGGTGACTGCTTAGTCTCTGTAAGTGTCTTTGATGAAGGACCTTGCAAAAAGCTTTTCAGAAATTAAAATCGGCTGTGACGACAAGGTCACCCTGAGTAACGTAATGTTGACTACTTCAAATAATTATTTTAGTTTGAGGTAAGACTGAACTTGATAGAAGCCACGCTAGCAGCTCTGCACCGTATGTCAATACACAAGTCTATGAATCCTGATTCATATAAATTCCAGTTAAATATGAAGATTTCAGGAGTCTGTCGTCTTTTCTCCTCTAAGCTGCTTCTGAATATTGTCTTTGCATTTGTCATCTTCTGTTTGGTTTCTGCTGAGGTCAGTCTTGCTCTGTAGTAGTTAATGAAGGAATTTTATGCTGGTCATAAAGAACTGAAAGTAGCTGGGTAGAATAACATGTAAAGCTTATCCTGAGGTGGTACAAACAGAAGAGAAGATATTTGTCACTTTGTGTCTGAACTGCTCTTTGAATGACACCTATTCTATGTGATTTTTTTCTGTGATTTTTGTCAGTAAAGCCTCTTCCCTTGCCTGTTTGATTTCTGGCGGATCCTCTGGCACTCACCTAGTTGAAGGAAAGGCTTCAGAGTGGGAACTTGCTGAGCTCCAGTTGGTTATTTATTCTGAACTTCTCTGCTGTGGCCTTAAGTCTCAGGGGCATATCTGCTGCGTTGTTATCATCTTTTTCCCTTAATTCTCTATGGCAGTTTTCTTGCTTTTGAATTCTATGAAAATAAATATAATAGTACTTTATATACCTTTAGCAAGTTGTTCCACAGAATGTGTGTTGGCTTGTCTCATTATTTTTTATTTATTATTAGAAAGATGGTATTTCTCTTCTCTGAGGTCCTTTGCTGTCTTTGATCAATCCTTATGCTGCTGGAAACATCTATTTTTGTAAATGTATGGTATCTAAAAATGTATAGTGTATAAAAATTGCTTCCCTTCACAAAATGGAACTGGAACTGATCTGTATTAGGAAAATTTCTACTGCTAGTGTACATATGACCAGGATTTTGATTTTGGTCTGTTTACTTCTGGTGATTTTGCTCTTCTTAAATGAGCAATTAACTTGTCTCCAGTCTCCTGGTGCTTATTCCTTTTGGCCAAACGTTAAATTAGGATGGGGCAGAACCACTAGCTGAAATGCCCGTTGCTCAAAGAAATGGTTTCAGTGGTTGGTAATTTCAAGACCTATTAATTTAGGATGCTTAACATTTAGAATCAATTGCAGAGTGTATAATTACCTAGTTAGATAATTTCATTATCATATCTTTGTTATTTCAGTAAATATAATTATCTTTAAAATATCTCAGTGCAATCTAGCAGTGTATATAAAATAATTCTTAGGTGGGCTCTGTCAGTATAGCACGTGCGGAGTTGAGGACGGATAAGGGCAGAGAAGGGACCAGACCGTGCTGCCTGTGAGTTGCAAAGCTTCTGAAAAACGTGTCTGTGAGACTCAGCTTTGTGCAAATCTGAATCAAGTGCCGCTGCTTAGTTCAGTGCATCCTGTACATACTGTTGGTTGAAAAATCAACTGCAGAAAATAGTTTTCAGCTGCTTTTAGCTTTCTCTTGTAGCTGATGCAAATTTTAATGAAACCCTGACAAAACCAGAGCATTTTTTTTATCAGCAGCTCTTCATTTAATTACTCACCTGTTGCTGCCTTGGCTCTAGCAACTGCTTTTCTCGTTCTCGTGCTGCGTTATTACCTGTTGACCTTTGCTAAGGTCAGATTAGTTTGATCTCTGTATCTCCGATGCTGGAGGTTATGTTTGTGTTATACACAGGTAACATTTCATTGCTGCGTCAACATGTATTTTCAACTGTGCAGAAAGTAGTTGGTTGCCTATCAAATAAATGAGGGCAGCAGCTGAGTTTCGTAAGCACTGTAGTTACAATTTTCCTTTTGCTTACTGAGCTCCGTGTATTCTTCCATCTGATGCTTAAACCAGCTCCGAGCAACATTTAAAAATAGAAGGTTGCCCCTTCCTGCATTTTTCATGTTTGTTTTGGCTGGTAACTAAAGTACCAAAAACTGGAGATGTCTCAGGGCAATGGTCATTTCCCTTTAATCTCAGGTGGGCGCCTGGCTGTAATGAGACGTGAAGCTGTTGTGTTGTTTTTGCAATAGCCAGAGCACATAAAATGGCCTTAACACAGATTTCTGTATTTTCGTTACAGAGGGGAAAGGTGTTTTCTGCTTCCTACAGGATTACAGATTTCTCTTGTGTGAGCCCCTGGTGTGTGTATGGCAAATATCTGCTGTGATTGCTAAAACAAGATTATTAATTGCATAATTAGAATGTATAAATAAAACTTGTCACATGACTTTGATTCTCTTGCTGAAATTTTAACGTATGATGATGTGCTATGGTAGCATGCCATAGTAAAAGCAATAATTGAACCATCAGACCGCAGTTTCCTACTAACATACATTTCTTATAATTATATTTTTCCAGGGCTTAAGAGAAAATTCACAAGGGGACAGTCTCACTCTTTGCACAGCTTGCTGCTTCGTAAATCAGTGTCAGCATTTTAACTTAGGGACTCATCAACCAAGTGAGCTTATTGTCTCTTTGTGGGTGTCCGTGGTGCAGGAAAAGATGATGAACCAAAGAAAGTAGGCCAACAAGTTATACTTTTTCCAGAAACAACAAGGAATGAAGATATTCTAGGGATCTTATGACTTCGAGGTTTGTGTTTCTCGTTCACTTGCCAGACTTGCACAGTAGAACATTAGTAGAGCACTAAGCTTTGTGTAGCATCCCTAGATATCTCAGGTTTCCTAAATTAGTAATGTGCTGGGTTTGAGCCTATGTTAGCAGGAACTTATCAAATGGAAACAAGAAATCCATGTCTTTTGGCCTATGTGAGGTGTAGGATTGGTACTGCTTTCTTCTCCAAAATGAAGTCTGCTGATGGAAGCAGAGCTATGATACCATTGGAATAAATAAGGAGGAGCGTAGCTCATGTTTGATGCCATGCGACTAGAGGGTTCTCAGTAAACTGTGGTGATTCTTGGCCTGTATTTGGCACTTGTCAGACCAAGTGTGATACTGGGTCCACTTTTGTCCTCCGAGTACAAGAAAGATGTTGCTAAACTAGAGGGAGGCTGGTGGAGGCCCCGGGATGGATGAGGGTGGAGCAGTTCCCCGGGGAAGGGCGGCCGACGGAGCTGGGCTCGTCCAGCCTGGAGCAGAGTCAGTGTCGGAGGCCAAACAACAGCCTGCCAGTTCCCAAAGGGCCATGGTCAGGGGCTTTGTTGGACGTGGGAGAAGAACGAGCTACAAGTCATGGATTGAAATGGAGGAAGGCTTGAAGTAAATATAGATACCGAAAATGTCACTGTGGGGATAATAAAGCTGGAACAGCCTGTGTGGAAAGGCAGGAGAACTTGGAGATTTTCCAGAGCAGACTGGACCTTGGAGCTGACCCTGCTCTGAGCATGAGCTTGGACTGGAGACCTCCAGAGCTGTTGTGTCCAGCCGCAGGGATGTGCTGGTAAACTGTGACAGACCTCTGATGTTGTGGGAGGTTTAAGTTGCTGGTGAAGTGGTGAAGGATTCAGGAGTGATCACAGGGTTGATATAAATGAGGAGACAAGGGACGCTGCACTGTAAAAACAAAACAAAATAGAAACCCCAAAACAAAGAAGAAGAAAAAAAAGCAGAACAGAGGAAAACAAAGCAAAACAAAAAGAAAAAAAAGAAAAGCCAGCAAAAAATATGTGTAACCTGTAAAAAAAACAAATGGAGGCTTTTTTTTTTTTTAATTGCAACACAAATATCTAATGGCAAGTATTGGATCTGTCAGTGAAAGTATTTCATTATCTAGTCAGTAATGAAAAATGCCTTCCACTGCAGTTCCACTTGCAAGTCTCTCAGAGTACCAACAGTAAATATTTAATAGCAAAGCAGTGTTATTTCTCTGTGTGGTCAATGTTTGTTTTCCCCCTCTTCCACTGATGGGAGCAAGTGAGCTATATGCATATCACACCAACTTTAAAGATGTGGACTCCTTTGGATTAAAATCAATGTAGAATTTTTCAGTATGTAAAAGTACGTTGGGGGAGTTTGGGAGTGAAAATAGAAATAATGAGAGAACTCCATATATGTTCTCACCTAAAAACAATCCTTAATTTATTTGATGGAAAATCGTTGTAGTATCTGTGATTTGAGTTATAAATTTATCCTGTAAATTGCTGTTCATTTTCTGGATGATTCAGCGTTTGATATTTAAATCAGAAAAGATGTATTTCTTTATTCTCCTTTATCAAATCAAGAGAAAAAAATACAGTGAATGAAGTCTTGGTTTTTTGTGGGTTTGTATTTTTAAAGTATTTAGAATAGAGCCCTTTGTTTTGGCCATTTGCACCTGTACCTTCAGGGAAATAATTTTTCTAACTATCTTAGACTTTGTTGCCCCAGCCAGATGAGTTTGGATGCTTTAAGGGGTACACATATGGGGAACAAATGGCAGGGAATGATAGTTACTCGGTGAGCAATGCATTTTTTACTTATCTGATTTTTAAGTCATCTCAAAGCACTTCTGCTGAGGGGAAAAAGTATCATTTTCAGAATTTTTATGCAGAAGTTCTGGCAAATAAATTAACCTTTCAGACTTAAATGAGGATATGCACTATAAAGTGGTTAGAAGTGAGTGGGTATAGTGCCTAAATGAATTCAGAATGGGGTGTCTGAAATTGCAGTAATGGCAAGCAGTATCTTCGCTCTTATGCCATTAAAACCCTTGAATGCCAGAATATTCCCTGGGAGTTAATGTGCAGGTTGTGATTTATGGAACTGCTTTTGTGCTCGGTGGCGTACCAGCAGCAGAGCAGGCTTGGTTCCAGCCGCATGTTTTGGCTTTCCAGCCCCTGGAGCTGCCGGAGAAGGGGGGATCTGCATCCTGCCGGGCTGGGACGGACCGCCGGCGGTTCTGCTCTCGGCTTCCACGGCCCTTTTACGAAAGCTGAGCTGTCTGCAGCACAGCCTCAAGCAATTTCATCAGCTGGTTTGCTCTCCTTTTTTAGATACAAGTCTAATTTTTAAGCATCTTAATATCATTCCATGTGTTGTGCCTTTGTTTTTGGTTTGTTTTGGTTTTTTTTTTTTTTGCAAACCTCTGCCAGCTTCTTTATACACTTCTCGAGAAGGTTTACGGATCTTTTTGCCTTTATATGAGGCTTGAAGACAGAAAGGTGATGGTAGGTTAGTTTTGGACCATCCTATAAGTGCTGTGTAGTGGCCTCTGATTCTTGCTGTTTGTACAGTGTAGTCTTTTCAGTAATCAGACACAAACACATTTGGATGAAGAGAATTTTTTTACATCATTGGTAATTTCATTGATAATGGAGTTGTCATGACAAGGACTTACTGCTATGTGGTTGTCCTAGCAGAAGTCTGTCATTGTTAAATCTGAAAGTGCACTTTCATGAACAAAAAGAAGAGGTTTGAATATGACTGTAGAGAGAGAAAAATGATTTACAAGTACATTTCCTCTTCCCTTCCTTTCCTGCCTCCAGTAGGCCCTTTGCCTTATTAAAGAGATTGGTGATTCACTGAGCATATGGCAACAAATCTGTTGAGCTGGTAATCTGTGTTAAAGCAGTGGCAAGTTCCAAAAGTTAGGATCAGTGATTTATGGGGACAGAAGTGTTGCTTTTCCCCCTCCTCCAGATACTTGCATCAAACTATATCTGTGCAAGAATGCTTCATTTCACCTTGAACACTCTGAGCCTGTCTTCTCGCAGTGCTAGAGAAATTAGTTTCACAAGAGTCAGCTCTGGCAACGCGTGCTTTGCTTGGAGCCAAGTAATACGTTCGTGGCTCAGGCAGTTGTTGCTGTGAAAACGTGTTATTGCTCACCCACAGCAGCCCAAGGTCAGGAATGGGTGTGAGCCGTTCTTGCACCTGCTCCCCTGTCAGTCCCGGGTGTTTTTTCCTTCCCAGTGCTGAGCAGGTTGCTCAGTTGGGTGGAGGGAAAGGCCAGCAGCCTCTCCTCTTCAGATAAGAGAAAAATGAGAATCTGTTTATGGTTTCCTTTTGAAGTCAGCTCACCCGAATTGTGTAGTAACTTGGACTGGTAAGCCTGGGTGAGCAGTGACTGAGATACAGGGTCACGTTTCCAGACCAGTGAATAGGTGTTGCTTGGTTGCTTCATTCCACAATCTCAGCAAAGGCAGAGGTGTCCGGATGCCACACTGGGTGGTTCTCCATAGCAGTGGCTCGGTCTCAGCATCTCCTGTGCAGCCTGCTCTTGAGGCCTTCAGCTGGCAAACGCTGTTTCTATGAAATGTCGTTTAGTTTCGTTTCTGGAGTATGGTTTTCAGAATAATAACAGAAAAACATTCTCTGAAGTATTTGAATGTAAGTGTTATTAGCAGTATGTGGACACTCAGAATTGATGTGCTCTGAAGTGGGTTTGTTTTTTTTTTTTCATTCTCTTATAAATGCTTGTTACAGTCTTTTAATGGTAAGCTGTAAGTGCTAACCTGCAAGACATGGCTTGCACTCTGATAATCACATTAACGAACCTTTAGGATTGCAGAATCCTGTGTTAACACTGTATGTTTGTGAGTAGTTGAAACAGTCTTGTCATTAGACTACTAAAGTTGTAATTATTCACTTGTAAAAACAGAGAAAAGCATCTGTGATGAAGCCAGCGTCAGAGTTCCTAATGCGATGACTCCCACAATAAAGGCAGACGTCACCATGTTATCACGGTCTCATACCCTTGATTTCAGAAATAATCCCCTCTGTCTTGCCAGGAATGCAGCTACAAGGCAGGTCGTTTTCCACTCCTGGCCACAGAAGGAAGAAAAAAAGAGCAAAAGCCAACCAGGTGCTTCCGTGTGTTGGGGACGGTATCTCCTGGGGTCCGAGTCCGTCCTGCTGTCAGTGCTGGCTGTGTGCCATGTGTTAGCTCCACGAGACTTACAGACAACTCTCCGTGTTACAGCAGAAAAGGCTAGTTACTGCTAAAAGGCATTTGGTGATCTTCATTCTAATCTCGCAGAAGTGGTCTTCATAAAATTCTCATTACTGGGCTCAAATCATTACTTATGAATAAAGCTTTCATTTGGAAGAAAAAATGAACCTTTAAAGCTCTAATGGATGTAAGAAGCTTGAAAACCTGAATGCTTACATGTGCCAAGATTGAAAACTAATTTGTTGAATAAGATGGTATAAAATCAATAATAAGACTTTTTCTGAGAGAGCTGTCTAATACTGGGTTTGATACTGTTGAACTATTAGATGACTATTATTGTCTTTGGTGAAAAATATGCAAAGCCAAGTTCCCATTTGTGGGGCTTTGGAAAGGACATTCCTAGATCAGAATTTCGCATCAGTTGCCAGATGAGATAGGGAGAGTATCCAGGAGAAATGTTTTCTAACCATGAATGTGCAATTATCAGAACTTTTCAATGTAGTTCTGATGCAATATTGGAATTTATCTTGTACTTTTTCTTCTCTGCATCATTCATAAAGCTTTATCTAAAATATTGATTGCTTGGCTTGCTGTGCTGATTCTGGTTTTATTTTTCCTGTGTGGGATAAAGAGTAAAAGTGACTTAATCCTCAAAGGCTGCAAGGAATGTTGGACCTGGCACTGAGAAAGAAAATAGTTGGTTTGCAGTGGGAATGGTATGGAAACCAAATACTTCTAATGCTTCCTAAAAGAAGACAAATGAGCAGCTGATGCTGATGCCTTGCAACTTTCAAACTTTTATCACAAATAACTTAAAGTGCTTATGGATTTTGTCAGCCATTTTTGCAATAGTTTTGCACTATTATTGGAACGACAGATCACGAGATTAATTCCCTGTTACACAGAGGAAACACAGTTTGGCAGATAATAAAAGCACAGATAAAATTTGGTCTCATGATCATGAGTGTGTAAGTGGGCGTAATGACCCCAAGGTGTCTGTCTGTAAACCTAGGATTCCGCTGTGTGTTCTGGATTGACAGCTGCTGCTCCTCGTCTGGGGTCGTGCCTCACTGTAGAATGCACAGATACACACCAGTGCGAAACCTGTGCACACCAGCGCACCAGAACACACGGGTTCTGTCTGGGAAAATGTGGATTTTTGAAGTCCCTGTGTGGAGATGGACTTTTACTTTCAGTTAACTTTCTATAAAATGTAGGTGTTCCTTTACAAAGCTCTTTCAGAGAGCATCACAAGTAATATGAATTAAGTTTTATATAAAATTGGACTGGTTTGCTCCCAAGTTTTTATACAATTATGATAGGATTTGTTTTGGCTTAAACATATGTTTGACATTTGTGGTAAATCTAATTGATGATTACTGTTTTTATGGTAGATAGCCCAGCATATTTTAGACCAAAATTTCATGCTAGTCTGTATATATCCTTTCTAATCTCACTTTTGTACTCCTGCAGTATTCTATGGGTTATGATTAGGGCGCTTCCTGAAACGGGAATGTTTAAAGGTTGTATGGGAAGAGATCGATCCCTGCTGCTCGTGTTATTGTTTGGGTTTCTGCGCCACTGAGACTGCAATGTATGAAATGTTTTTCTCCCATAGTTGTATATGATATTTGTATTCCTTCTAGAAAAGTAACGAAAATATTTTTTTTAAATGTATGAAAGCAAATGATTGATGTGATCCTACTTAAATATTACTATTTTGTAACTGTCATAGTCTAAAAATACAAGCTGGGAAGCTGGTACTGCTGGGAAAAACACAAGTTTTGAGCTTCAGATACTTTGAAGGATCAAAGTTGTTTAATTTTTTCCCTCAGCTGTGTTAGTTACTAAGTAAAATATTGTCTTTTCCTACAGACATGGCCTCAATTAGATGTTATTATAGACCATAATTAGAGCTGAGATGTAACGAGCGGGAGCGTTCAAGGTAGTCACTCCTTTGCTTGTCACTGTAATTTGTGATATGTAGGAAGCCTTGAGAGAGACAGCGGGTGGAGGTTTGAGTAGCTCATTCCCAGCTAGGGAAGAGCTGGTTGAGAGAAGGGAGAGATGTAGGTTTTCTGAATTACAGGTGTGACAGCAATCCAAAGAAATCTAGGGAGTATCTGGTTGTCTTTATTTTTTATCGAGGAGATTCAGGGCTTAAAGAACTGGCTGAACTAGGCTGTGCCTTACAAAGAGGTAACTATGAAATAGTTTGCTTAAAACCAGGTAAAATTGCAGTTTTTCTGTACTTGAGTGGTAAGGGATACGGAGTTGATATCAAGCTGAGGGAAGCGTAGAGGCCCTGTTACATCCTTCCAGGAAGCCCCTGGGTTTGTGGTCCCTGGAGGTGATAGCTCCCATGCAGCTTCCTCTCCTCCGGCTCTTCAAGACCGTGTTTTGTACGCATTTAGTTATAACATATCTTTTGCCCTGGTCTAGGAAGTATTAATTACCCTGTGCTATCATCCTGCAATTGAAAACTGTCACTGAGGTGCTGAGGATAGGCTGTGGACTGCTAATAGTGTGCCAGCAGTGGCTGAATGGCAAATGGCATCACTGTTAATAAAATCTTCCCAATTCTTTGATGTGCGGTGATGAAGATGTTTATAGAACTTGTGCTTACTCTAAGATCTTTATTTGGAACTTGAGAAGTTGAATGAGACTTTAATTCAATTTAAAATGAAAAGGAGAAGTTCAGAAGTTAGAAGAATAGGCCGTGAACAAGGAAGGCTGCTTTTACAGCTGGTCAAAAGCACAATAATTCTGTCATTGGGCTGCTATCGTTTTACTTTCATGTTAGCGTCTTGCTGGCTTGGGTCCTTTTGCTTTCTTCTAGAACTACATCAAGTAAATGAGTGGTATTTTTTCCCAAGCTATGCTTTTCTTTAAAGTTTTGTTTTGTTGCTTTCTCATAATATTTTTCTTTTTTGAAGTTGTCATACTTGGAACATTACTTTGGACAACAGCTTAAAAAATGAGGAGAATTTTATGTGAAGCCTACTAAACCTGTTGCTTTGTTATAGGTCTAACCTGTTCATGCTCTGTGTCACCGATTTCCAGTAGTAAATGAGTGAGATGAGTCTGGACTGGTGGGGAACCAAGCAAGAGATAGGTGTTAAAGTGAGGTCAGCTCAGACTCTGAAGGACAGCTGAAAGGCAATTCATTCATCTGTTCATTGGAATAAGGTGACAAAATCTAGATGCTGCTACCAGCGCTGAAGAGATCAGAGAGTCATTCAGGTTGGAGGGACTGTGAGGAGGTCATCAGGTCGAGCCCTGGTTTGCCTTTCTTCCCTGTATAGGTGGCATTTTCAATACCAGGGTGATGCTCAGAGTAGCACAATAGCCACGGTGTGAAAGAAAGAAACAGATAAAGAAACAGAATTTTGCAGTGCAAAAATGAGTCAGTCTTTATTATGTTTGTAATCTAGCAGTTTTGTTAAAGCAGGGAGCAGTTACAGGCTGCCGTGGCCTTCAGAGTGAGAAATCTCTCCTGCAGAGCAAGATGTGATGGCTCCGGCGGAAGCAGCCTTCCGGCGCGAGGGCAGGCTCCCTGGTCTGCACTAGGCCTGAGGCTGGCGAGGTACTGGGTGTTTACTGGTTGCAAACTTGACACTAGTTCATTCCTGGAATATTGAACTTTTCATATTTACTCTTGTTGTATCTGGCAAGAGGCCTTAGGAAGTCTCCTGTGGGTGCTGCTCAGCTCCAATATCTTTATAGTTCCTTTGATTGATTTGACAGAGCGTTCACAGGCCTACAGCCAGACCAAGCTATTTTCTCAGCAGCAAAACATGAGACTGGAAAAATGATAGTGTCAGCTTTTCACTTGTTTTTTTTATAGTCACTGTATGTTAATGTGCAAGTTAGCGTGCCCTGTACACACAATGGTGGTGTAAGTCCCCGCTGAATGTAAATCATACAAAGAGTCTTTCTCAAAATTTCCTAAACCTTTTAAGTGGAACAAAAATTACACCTTCCCTTTGGTATGATGAAATGGTTTCAAGATGATGGATAGAAAATATTGGATTATGGTTTGGATATTTAATAATTTCTGTGGAAAAAAAACCAGTATGTTATTATTTTTCGATCTCCCTTGCCTGTAAGGTGAGTAAGGTTTCTGGCACTTCCTTTCATGCATCTCATACAATTTAGGAAATAAAGTTGTGAAAGAAAGAAAGGATGGAAACTAAAGGACACGCACAGTTATCATGTACCTTGTGGCCCCGTTCATTTTGTAGATCTGTATTTTCCTGTGTGCTTCACAGTGCTAAGCTTTTTGTAAATACTGATTTGTAAGATGAGTTGCTGATTGATTTGCACCTGACTCACTGGCTGCAAAGATGTTGGCAAAGAAATGGTGTCACCTCCATTGCACGTCTGGCTTGAGAAAAACCATGAGTAAGAACATGCCAGGTTCACTTATATAGCAGAAGAAATGCTTCCAAAACTCACAGTACTCATTCATGGTAGGAAAAAAAGCGTCTGAGTTGTGATTTCCCTTTTCCATTGATTTTGGGCAGTCAAACTCAAGTACTGGTAGTGTCGATTTGGAGGTAGAGTAGTTGGGCAATCCTGGGTTACAAAACCTGGCGGAAGATGTCATTCGAAGCATGTTACCAGTCAAAATCCAGCCAGCTGGATTGGGTTGGCTGAGGTCAACTTCTCTGTGTAAAAAGGGAGGTTTGTTTATGTATTTATTTATTTATTTATGTTTTCTTTTTCAAAATGTATTGAGTGTGCTTTTAACTTATTTATTTAATTTTTGGAGAGGTTTTTCCTTTGTGAAGTAAAGTGTAAAATTCAGCAAATACTTGTCAGTTAATTCTCATCTGAAGTGCCAGTTATTTTAAGTATCTCAAGGGTAGCCAGGCTGCATTTCCTTCACTTGAACTTAAAATCTGCTTTACTTGGCTGAACCTGTTGTCACCACAATTTTTGGTTTCTTCTTCCCAGAATCTTCCAGCTTTCTCTCTGTTCCTGTATTTAATGTTCTCCCTGGATGGGAATTTCAGGCGCAACTGGGGAACACAGATAGCCTTAAAAAACAACGGGACTTGGCTACCAAACCATACAAGATTCTTTGCCAGTCCTACCATTTTCTGTTGACTGTTTGATGTATCCTCCTCTGAGATATTACCCCTCTCTCCGACGTGGTGTATCTCTCTTTTTTTACCAGCACTTTGAGTGGACCTCCTTCCTCCCACTCGCCTTTAAATGTGGTTGAAGGCACTACTGAGGGCATCAGTAGGCCCTCTCAGTTGCTTCTTTTCCATCTCAAATACTCCTGGCTTACTTCGTCATTTTGATGGGGAAGCTGTTTCTCCCCTGTTGCCCTTCTGGGAGCCTTTCCGAGTTCTACGAGTAGGATCTTCCTCAGTTTTTTTTCAGCTCTTTCTGTAGCAAGTATAACAATACTAAAGGTTGCACTGAAGGTGGAAAGCACACCTGGGATTTAAAGAGTGATACAATGACTTATTCTTTGTGTGTTGCTTTACTCCTGATAATATATCTTTCTTTTTATCCTTTTTTAAAAAATAAAATGCTGTTGAGCTGATGTTCCATGGATTTGACTATTTAATCTTGGAAATCCTTTAGGTAGATAACCTCTCATCCTGACAGTATCTTGCTGTTCACTTCATTAATTGCTTCCATGGTCTAATGATGCTTCTGAGGCGTTCACCAAGCGGGAGTGTCCTGGAATGAGAACTTCCCTTCAGCGGGAGCATGGATACAAAGAAAGTTTTTTCTGGTTTTGTTCTGGTATTATCTCTGAATGTTACTTGCATGCTTTGATCATCTCGTGGTTTTTCAGATTTTCTGTCAGGGTTCTCGCTTTTGATAAATGAGTATATTACTGGTTTGGAGGACTTCTGTGGGTTGTTTTGCAAGTATTGGTTTTATTTTTTTGGTGGTTTTTTTTCTTTTTTTTTTTTTTTTTTTTTTTAAAAAAAAATGCCACCTAATTGTCTTTTTGCACTTAACCTGTTGGAGTTCATGATCCTTCCTGTATCAGTGGGACATTTAGATGCTTTTTGAGAAATGTGTTATTTTTTTGTGATGTCTTTTACCGTATTTTCCAGCTGCGATGGTTTTCTCTTGGTCTGTCTGAAGTTCTTTTTTGCTAAGTGGTATTTTCTCTGAATCTCCAGAGTGGTGTCTTTAAATAGTTTCAGTGCTGCCCACCATGGTTAGTGTGTCAGCTGCCTCTTTAGGCTCCTTTTTAAGAAACTCCTTTTGTTGCTTTCCTGCAGTTTCTGCTTTTGAAGTTAAACAAAAAAAATCCACTAAGCTCTGTTTTTGCTGTTCCTACATGGATACTGCGTTTGAGAATGCTGTGGTCAGTATTGCAGAGCAGTTCTTTGATGCCCACGTTTCCCCAGGTACCACACGCTGCTCAGGGTTAAGTGAACTTTTCTGTTTGTGGGTTTCCTGCTGCTGCTAATCATATCCTGGGATGGAGGCTTGCAGTGCCTCCTGATGTGACGTTATCTAGTTTCCATGGAGGTAATGGAAGGCTCCCATTACTGTTGTGTTTTCATCCTTTGCAACAATTCTCCTTTCTTCCTGTGTCTCCTTACATGCTTCTATTTCTGTGCTTGCTGTTGCTGCCACTGGCACAGCAACATTAGATTTTTTTTTTTTTTTTTTTTTAAATATCTAGAAAAAGCCATATATAACTTTAACCTCTGGTTTCATTTCAAGGAGCTTTCAAAACATTTAAAATCAAGAAAGAGATGGTGCCTATTAACTGAAGCTAAATTACAGGACACATTCATACATTCTCCCTAGCACAGGAAATAGCAGAATTATCTGATAACTCATGTCTCAACAGCGATTGCTGCTGCGTTCCCCAATCTCACTCTACTTGTGTTGCATGCCCATGTGCGCCAAGCTTTGAAAAGTGCTGTCATTGCTCGTCAGTCAGCGTTATCCAACACTGGGACTCGGGAAGGGTTTCCTGTAATAGTACCCTGCGGTGGCACGCAGGGTTTGGGGGAGCTCGGCCTCCTTCCTTCCCGGTCGTGTGTTGGGAGCTGTGGGTGATGTGATGGCAGGCGGGGTGCGAGCCACTTAATAAAACACGATAGAAATCTACAAAGAAGTTAATAGAAGTGTGATGCAGGAAAAATCAGGGTGGGGAGGGAGGTGAATGAGGGAGGAGGGTAATTTCCCTGAGCTGGGGGGGTGTAGTGTACGACCCACTCCCTCTCTGCCAGGCACCCATGGGTGTGCAGTGTGCTGGGCACAGCAGTTTGTACTGCAAAGGGTATTGTTTAATTGGCAGAATATTTAATAAAGTTCATGTTTCCCCTACCTATTTGTGAAGATATTGCGTAAGTGTAATGCTTTATATGGATTGTGATTTCCCTTTGGTAACATGACTTTCTGTGGAGGCTGAGTTTACGCTGCTGCATCCTCACTCATGTGGGAGGACAGCGGTCGGTTCTCATCAGCTCCCAGAGGGGCTGACACCTCTGCTGGGAAACGGCCCGAGAACATGGAGAGAGCTGGAGACAGGCCTCACAACTGACCACAACAAGGACAGGGCTGTATCAAGAGCTTGCTTTTCTTAAGCAACAGGGGATCTACTTTTCAAATGCTACAGCTGCTGAAAAAAGTTCATTTGAGTCTGGCTTGCTAACACAGCAGAACCAGTCAGTCAGGAGGGACGCGGTCATGGCCAAGAGAAGAGGTGGTTTTACTTGTCACTCGCAGAAATATGCTTCTGTTGCTGCTGCTTGTCCTTCTATTCCTGCTCGGAAGACAGGAGTGCTAATTTACTTGGCTTACTTTCCTCTGCTGTTTGCAGCTTTTTTGGGAAGCTGGACAAACTGCAAGCAGGAGAGCCTAGGAAACAGAACCTGAACAGAGGTTTTCTTCCTTGGACAGATGAGGGAACTGAAGGATGTGATTTGCAATTAAAACCGGAACAAATTTACATTTTCAGTTCCTGATGAACTTGGTATTTAATTTTGAATTTTGTCTTGTAAAAGACGACAAAATCTAAAATTACGTTTTCCTTTAGAGCATAGTAACTTCTAAGTGACTTCGCAGAGGTGGACACTTCACCTCGGTGCCGCAGCCCGTGCATCACCGCCTGGTGAAGGCCCTCACGCTTCTATCTTCCCCGGCAGTCTGAACGGGGGGGAGCAGCGGTCTTGGGTTGCTTCGCTGATCCATCTAGTACAAAATCAAAGTTTTGTAAGGGGGGGAAAAAAAAAAAACAACCCCCAAGCAAGAAAAGAAGCTGAGATGAGACTCATGATGTCTGTACATCTCACTAATTTTTATAATATGCAAGTGTTTGGTTTATACTTGTGAATTTTCTTTGCATCAAATTTGCTCCAAAAAGGATTTTCCTTTACCTCACTAATATGCTAAGCTGTTCTCTAAATATACAATATATTTCTTTATAACCTGTTTCTTTAGAACATGTTTTTTTTCCATGGTTTTTGTTTATTGAGTAACTTCATAATGCTTTTACTGTAGCTTGTTTGATCTGCTGAAGTAAAAGCAAGATGGAAAAATGCGAAAGAAGGGTTGGTATTTTAATCTTCTTTGCTACTGAATGTAATTTGCCCTTACTGTGCTTTTATTAAGAAAAGCCATAGTTGAAAAAAATTATTAGCAACCCAAATTTCCAAGAAGCTCCTCTCCCTCTTTTAGCTTCTTTATTCTCACTGCTTAAAAAAAAATAAAAATAATATGAATTATGTGTAAACATCAGCAGCTTTTGTTCCACCCATCTAGACCTTTGGTTTTGTATTTTTTCACATACATCTGTAATAGCCCTTTCTTCTCCTTCACTCTAAGATCTTTTTCTGAAACTATATTAGTAAATTGGAGAGAAGAGCTATTTCTGAAGCAGCCAGTATCTCCTCCTTTTATTTTTAATGTCTTTTAGAAACGAGACTAAATTGTTCATCAGGGCATTCAGGAGCAGCTGCCTGGAAGGAAAGGTATTAGAGGAGGAAAAAAGAAGGAAAAGTAGAACTGAAAGCTGTTTTTTTTTTCATGAGCTGCGTGTAGCATTCCCTTGGAAATTTGTGTTTTCATTCTTTCTTATTTGAATGTCTAGCTGATTTAAGTCTGGAGAAATATTTAATTAGGGATTAATGAAAGACCCTTTTATATTACAAATGAACGTGCCTTTAAGCTAATTTCCTCTGTCTAAAATCCCATGTTGCTGAGCTTCTAATTAGAAGTTTGAAATAAGTAAAATAAGTAAATTGATTTCTTTATGAAAAAAAATATATATCTAACTATTAAACCATATACATCTCATCTTTACCATCCCATTTTAGCAGAGGTAGTACAGCTATTCTTGAGTGAATTTGTGCTGCATCTAGCTTTTCTTCCAAATCCATGGAGTTCAAATAAGGGACCTCTTACTGTTGAAGTGATTCTCTTGTTTTGTAAAGTTCTTTCCATAAGTCCAGTTCCCAGTTTAGAAGTCAAACTGTAATTTTGCTCCATGCTGTTCTCATTGCCCGTGCATGTGGCTGTTTAGGGGGACCAAAAATGCCAGCTCTCCCCCCAACCCCTTACATTTCTTTGAACTAAGAAAGAGCAACACAGGAGTCAAAGCAACAACAGGTTACCAGGCATTGATTTCCATTTTGCCAACCTTTACTTGAGATGATAAAAGCAATTGGCAAGGGCCATGTCATTTACTCGGCTGAAAGTCAGATTTTCTGTTGCACAAATCTCTTCTGTTTTCTCCCACGTATCTTTCTTTTTACTTGACGTTGGACAGCAATGGGAATTTGAGTTCCAGTGAATCCTATATCACCAAGAAGGAATTTCAAAAGAATTTTTTTATAGATGAAAGAGCATTCCACAGCATGTGAGCTGTGATTGTACGTACGCGCAAGCACCGTTCACAGCCTTGGTCTTCACAGGCCTCTGGAGGGATATAAGTAAGCCTCAGCAAGCTCATTAGTTAATTCTCTCCATACAAGCATTTATTGTCCCTGCCCCCTTCTCTTTCTTTTTGGTTGGTAGGGGAACCCTAGGATCTGACAGTGAACTTTTGGTCTCAATAAAACGGCTATACAGGGTTTGGGTGGAATTTGTCTGAACTTCACTAAGAGGCAGAAAATGTGGAAAATGCTTCCTCCAAGCAAAATATGAACAAAATGTTGTGATTCATTAAACTCCTTCCAATTTGCCTGCGAGTGAGAACCTTACAGTTATTCATCTGAATGGTGCGTGGCCCTGAGGGGGCAGAGCCAACAGAAAAAGAGATGGCATTAGTCCAAAGAGCAAAATGCATGTTTTCAGGAAAATTAGGAAATTTTGCTCCAGGCACATCCCTGCTTGCACAGTGAGTTTGTTATATTGGGGTTTTATACTGCTGTTTACTTGGGTTTTAAATAAGAAACGAAATCTGCTTTTTGGTGTCACATGATATCTGGAGGGTGCTCCGTAGAGTAGAAGTCTGCTTTAATGGTTTCATATGCGTTTACGTCTCCCAGTTGAAGTGTTTCAAGTTACACTGATGGTCCAAGGGCCAGTTACTTTGGCTATTTTGGACAAAGCTTGTATCAACTTCCTAGTACAGTATCTTTGTTTCTGAATACAAAATACTGGTTATGATAACCTATACATAACCACCTTGTTATCACATTGTTAAATATTGGTGTGGTATCCCGTTTGTTTACTGTTGCTTGGAAAATTCAAATCTTTACCCATTTTAGAAGAAAAAAAAAACCACCCTGTTGAGGGCTGCTGGTGAAAGTGGCAGGCCCTGCAGTTGAGGTGTTTCCAGGAGAGGGCAGTGGTGTCATGCACAGCATGGCTGGCAGCCTTCACCGCCAGCTGCTTGGAGCTGAGCTCCTGTGTCGGTGGTGTCCTCAGCGTGCAGAAGAGATCTGATGGTCCCTTGCTCTGTATGGTCCCGTTCCTCACACGCAGGTGAGAAGACAAGCCTGCAAGTCCTCTCTTCCAACACATTTAAAACCCTTTCAAGGGTAAAATTTGCCAGAGTGCCTTGTGGTTGTACAGAAGTGAGCGTACGTTTTGTCTGCACTACACGAGTGAGATAACTGTAATCCTAGTTAAGGTACTGTACTTGTGTTTGTGTTTTCCTCTTTACTTAGCTTGTCTAACAGTCCTTGCTGGCAGAGCGTAGTCCTTGAGGTGTTAGCTGGGAAGTGGGAGTCCCCAGAGCTGGCAGGACTTGGCCTGCGCACAGGCCTGGTCCAGGGCCTGGAGTAATCCCTGCAGCCTCTCTCCGTAAGCGCGTTGCTTACGTTGTACTTTTAGACAGTAATTCCTTTCGGAGTTACTGTTGTCTATTTACAAATGCAAATCTTGATTTGTAAATGAATTGCTGTTGACTTTTGGCACATTAGGTTCGGATGTTCACGCAATTGTGCAGGCCCTCCTCTTATTTCCAGCAGAACTTTGGGAGGAGAAGGCTGTGGGGCCGCCTGCCCTCTCCTGGCAAACAGGAAGGCTCATGTTGCCATGTCATCGCCAACCTAAACACCCTGGGATCTGCTCCTGCTCACTTCCTCGCTTTATCTGTCTGGATGGCAAACGCTGCAGAGCTGTAGCTGGTTCTCAGACACACAGGCTTTGATTGCTTGTGCTTGGTGCCATTCAGAGTGTTTAAGAGCTGCATATATGGAATACTTTACAAGATTTCACATCTTAGTACCTCATTGTGTATACTGTCTGTGTTATCTATTAGACAAATAGTGGAAATGACAAAGTAGTTCTTTTCCTTTATTCTCATTTACGTGTGGTTGCAGCTGCTTGAGTGCAACTGCAGACTAGACTAGTGGTAAGAGGAAACCTGGGGAATGTGACATGGGGGAGAAGAGAGTGGTTAAAAAGATGAGCTGTAAGCTTATTACCTTTAAGTAGCCAACAAGCACAGGACTGTAAGAACCCTTTACATTCTCAGCTTCTCCTGGTGTGGGGTCTTGGCACAGTAGCTGGGGAGCCTTGCTGGGGTACGCCTTGAGGAGGCTGTCAGAATGAATCAGCCTCTCAAGCTGGACACTTGATACCATGACACTCATTAACGCCTTGTTCTTCACTTTCCCTTCGAGCCACCGCACTTGCAAGTGAGATGTGTCAGAGCAGAGCTGTGGCACCTTCATCTCCAGAGCCCTCCCAAAGCATCAGCCACAGCGAGTTCCCCCCTCCAAGGCACCCACTGAAGGATGTCCTCTATCTGCTAACAAGAGGCACAAAGTTGTGTTGAAATAAAGAAAAAAAACAAACCCAAAACTAACCCAATAACCAAGACAGATCTTATCCTTTTCTGAGGAAAGGCTGCTTCCTGAGACTGCTCTGTATTTGTTTTATATAAAGATGTCAGCTGTTTCAAAAATTAAGCTGACCGCCTACAGATAAATGTGGTAAATTCCGAGAGACTCACACAGAAAAACTCCTGGAGATATCACCGCATAGAGATTTTACATAAAAAGTTAGAAAACCAAACAGGCTGCCGAGAGGAAATGGAAAAAGAAATACTGATGCCACATGGATCAATTCTGCATTGTGGGAAAAACATTCACTTAGCCCCAAAGGGTGAGGAGAAAAAGCTGTGAGCGCTCCAGGAGCTGCGGCGCCGAAGGAAAGAGCTTACAGCAAACCCCAGGGAGGGAGGCAGGGGAAATCTGAGCAGCACGTGGCCCAGGGAAAAAAAGCTGATCTGCTGTAGTTGGGCTTATGGCTGGTAGGTAATTTAAGCCAGTTTAAGTCTGCTAGTGGCATGAAGGAAAAACTTGGGCAACCTGTAGCTACACACAGTGAGTGATGGAATTTCTGTTGTCTCTCTTCACCGGGAGACGTGATGATGCCGTTTGCCTTCTCTGCCTCTTAAAGAAGCTGTATAAAAAAATCTTCCTTGTTTTTTCATCACTTCTATGTCTGCAGATGGTGTTAATGGAAGCATCTTTGAGGAGCGTCCATAGTCAGGTCATCGGATCGCTCAAAGTCCCAGGCAGATGGGAGCTCTTAATTTATTTTAAGCTTTTGTTTTCCTAGACAAAAATAATTGTTCAGCAAGTTGGGCTCAGAGTTCTAGAATGACTTGTCTTGAGTGCATTACAGCACCCACATCCTATTGAATCACACTGTGTGTAGGCTCTTGGCAGGAGTGACTTCACATCTGTTTTAAAATTTTTGAATCTTTCTTAATATAATAAAGATAATGTTTATGAGCCTTTAAAACTGTGGTGTGGGAAAGGGTCGGCTGACTGCTGAAAAGCTGGTGTGATGATGAAAATGAAATAACGAGAACAGACATGGTCTGTATTATAAAAACATGTCTGACAGGAGAACAATGGCTGCTTCTAATCCTTTAAGGCTGTGGCTGTGGTTTGTCCTGTAGATGCTGCCTTCAACTTTGTTTAACTTTAGCGTGGAGAGGGAAAGACTAGATAAAGACAATAAGTTGATCTTTGGTGGGATCACTTGCAGTGCTGTGCTACTATCAACAGAAACGGGAGCACGGCTGTAGGGCAGCTTCTCAACTGCCGGGAGTGCGTGTCTAGACTTTGGGGATTTAGCTGTTAATCAGGTAGAGGAGATGAAGACGCTAACAGAGATGTTCAGTGAGGAGTGAAATGATAATTGTCAAATAATTTCAATACAGGCTTTTGAATGTAATCTCTAATATTTGTGGATGAAGTATTATGAATTCTCTGTGGGCCACTGCATTGATGTATACAAAGAAAATGTTAACTGGGAAGTGCAAAACAGACAGGTACAACTAGCGTGCAACTAGACTTGGGTAAAACATATGTGAAGTAACTATTTAGCTTAGTAAATGAAAGCATTTGTTTGTTCAATAAGTATTTCAGCAATCCTCCTTCTCCTTAACGACAGAATATCTTTCCTGCTTGTATTACACGTTTGAGAAAATACTGGGAAAACTGAATTTATATTGATTGTCCTCTGTTGACGTGCCTGTTTGCTGTGTTTCACTTGTCAGGCGCTGTGAGGCATCAGTGATGCTTGCTTTCTAGTGAGCTAATTAAGTAACAAAATTAGCTACACCTATGCAAAAGGAAAGACTTTTGATTGAAGTCTGTCTTTGGCAAAGTGAATGCTCTACATCTTTTTCTAAAATAGGGAAATTGTATGGCTTTACTGGGAAGAAACATTCAGTAAATTGTTTTAACGTCCTAATACTCCATTCCAGAATCCGTGTAGTTTTTCCAAGGATTTTTCAATAGCAATTAAAGTGAGTACTGCCTGTAGCACCCTTGGCCATTCAAAATCACTGCCAGATCTTGTTTTCAAGTTTAGAACTTTTACTCTCAGTCACTAGCAGTTACCAGGCTGCTGAAGCAACTAGAAGTTGGATCCCAGAGTGAGTTCAGGGATAGTTCTTCACCTTCATGCGTTTAAGAATCTCTGAAAACATCTAAATTGTGCAGAATAATGTAATAAAATGTTTTTCTCTGCACCTGTTCAAGATTTCGATCTATTTCTTTTGTAAGTAGATTGGCAGATGTGTTGGAAGGCTTTTCCCTGAGAGAAGTGGAGCTGTTTTCACTCTTGTTTTTTTGGG
>WHYT01017371.1:466666-520004 GCA_009806455.1 Tetrax tetrax | reverse complement strand
AGTAGTGTTATTTTTTTTTTTTTTTTTTTTTTTGGGTTTTTTTTTTTTTTGTATTTTTTTTTTTTTTGTATTTTTTTCTTTTCTTGCATTTTTGTATCTGTCTCGCTGTCTGAAGAAGGTGTAACATCAATGCTTTGGTTTTAAGAAAACTGAGTCAGGAAAGCTGTGGTTTGCCAGAATGGTTTCTTTCAGCACAATGTTTTTTAAATTACATGTTTTTTTCCCTAAAGGAAAAATAAAATGTGCTCCTGACTATAAACAAATGGATCGTATGAACTATGGAAGTCATTCTGACACTGTGATTTCACATTCTGTGGCCTTGCTGCTTGTGGAGCATGTTGCTCAGTGTTGCCCTGGCTTGGCTGTTTGTGCAACCTTGTGCGAGTGTGTGTCAAGGAACAGATCAAGGAACAAAAACCCCCAGGGTTTTTGTTATGTTAAAAAAGCTTGTGGAACCTGAGCTGAATGTGTTTTATGTCAGGTTCTTTCCACAAACGTGGTCCCCACTTGGATGGTATTTACTTATCCATTTGAGAAGTGAAGTTGGAGTACTGTAATTATTGTAGACTGTAAGGAGTCGAGATTTTGTTATAAACATAATGCAATTGGAAAACTTATTTGTTTATAGCAAAGTATCATGAGAAGGATCTTAGATGTGTTTAAGGTAAACAAACAAAAATGAATCTCTGAGGTTAGCCTGTGGCTTGCAGTCATCGTTTTTCCTTGGGATTGCCTCAGTTGTTTGGTAAATTTAATGTTCTTTCATGTTATTTGCTCAATTGAAAAGTTGAGAAATGTGAAACTAGAAAGATGTTGATGTTCTTGGTGTAATAAATGATACAACTCAAAGGCCAAGCTAAGCTTAGATAGCAAGTCTGCTCAGGCAATTACCAATAGGTTTCTGTTGGGCGTTGCAGTTCCTTGGTCGTTTTACAGGTCAGTGTCGAGTGCCGTGTTCGGTTGCCTAGCTTCTTTCTTATACGTGAGAATAAATGCCTCACCACTGCTGTTTCAAGAATTTTTGGAGCAAAATTATCTGTTTGAAGTGGTTTTTTTTTTTTTTAAATATATATACTTGCTACAGCCACAGTGTAAGCACCTGAATTAGACATCTCCAGGTCCTAACAGTGAGTTAGCAAGTCTGGTGTTTGAAATACAAAATAAGCAGGACTAAATAATCACCAGCTGATTCTGATAGAAAAGACACCGTCTGTCTTTTCCATGCAAAATATTGCATTTATCAGGAGCAAGCTTGCTTCTTCCAGAGGGGCTCCAGTAGAGAGAGATCCGTAGCTGTCGAGTGATAAATGTTACTAATTAACAGGTGGCCTCCAACATTTGTAGTCATTGCTGATCAGATGGTATATTGCCCACGTTGTGTCATGGACCACCATGTGCTAGAACAAGGAGGTAAAACCAACAGAAATGTGTAATTTTGGGGGGTTTTAGTGATGGTAATAGCCTCACAAAATATTGAAAGAAACCAGGCATCAATACTTCTCTGCATGGAGACCAAAACCTAATGTTTTGTTGGTTCAGTTCAGTTAATAAAAAATTCTTGGTTAGTTAAGAAAGATTCCTTCATATGGTTGTGGTAGAAGTTTCTCTGAAGAGCCATATTCCAGTCACTGACCAGCAATTTCCATTGTTCGTGAACATTACTCATTTTTAGGCTCAAGAAATGAAGTATCTCCTTCAAAACACGCCAGATGGTGGTGGTGGGGAGGACTGAGTGGTCCAGAGCAGGGCTCTGGAAGAACAGGGCATTCCCCTTGGCAGGACCACGGAGCAGGGCCGCACAGCTGGCACATTGGTGCATGGTGCTGGCAGGAAAGGACGGAACACAGGAGATGGCTGCTTCAGGGTTTTATTAACTTGTCAGGGACACTGTCTCCTCTAGAGCTGGGTAAAGATGGAGGCTATCCCAACTTCTCCTGCAGGAATCTCAGTAAGAAACCAATGATGGTACAATCGGTTGGCTTTTTTGGAAGAGCATTAAAGTGGTTGCAGGGTCATATGATGCACGCCTGCATTAGCAAAGAATCTCTTAGAACCGAAAAGAAAGGACGTATCCTGGAAGTGCACTGAACCTATCCACTGCTTGATTGTACTGCCTCCTGATATTCTGTTAAATTTTAGCAAGGCAAGAGTGACATCCAAAATTAAAATAGATGATTGGGCACTGTTTTCCTGTTGTATTATTAGTGCGTGTTAGTTTTTCTGTTGTAAGATGTGTTTCATTTATAGAATACATTGTCTAGCTTTAGATTTCTCTGTGGTTAAGATGTGACAGAGTTAATATCACTATGGCAGCATTTGTGTGGTATTTTCAGTTAAACCAAACAATTACTATAGGACTATTTGTAAATTACAGTAGCAGCAGAAAAATCAATTAGATACTTGTTGCAAAAATCATTACATCGATTGCATTTTATTTTTTCTTTCTTTTGCTTAATACAGAACAAGGATGACAAGAAAATCAAGTTACTACTCTAATAGTTTCCTCTAGGACTAACAATTACATTTGTTACCAAATTCATGATAACACAATTTCATTATTTCACATTGCATTTGGCTGCGTGTACAGCAAGAGCTATGAGGATTGTGAATTTATGGTTAAGACTTTCTAGTATGTTACTGAATTTTAATTATTTTATTTATTCATTCTAAAATTGTAAATGATTCCAGGTTTTGGTAGCTACTAAGGGGGGGGCGAGGGAAAGCTGCTTCATAATTCATTTGGATATCAGATATTTTAGCATCTCAAGAGTTTGAAAGGGACTGGAATGCTATTTAATCATATTTGTTATATATATGGATATATTTAGTATATATAAAATAAATCTGTAAATGTATGTATAATATTATGGTAAACACCATATACGCGTGAATTTCCTTCTTCCTTCTCCTTAGTGCTAGTGCAGAATTGTGTGTGTTTCTGAGCAACTGAAAAGGAGACTGTACTCCTCAGGGAACTCTGCCATTCCAAGTGGCACTGGAGTCTCTTGGGGACGTGGGGGATATTTTTTGTTCGCATGCTTAGGGATGAACAGGTCTAACAGATCTGGGGTTTGCACTCTCCTTTAAGCCGTGAGAAGAAGTCAAGCAGACCCAAATTAGTGCTAATTCATCTCTTATTACTACCCCAACTGTTCTCAATCCCAATTGCTTCCACTCAGGTCTGGCACCTGAAGACTCCTATGAGCAGATTTCTTGATGTTTCCTACAAAAGATAGATAACAATAACTTTCTGTGAGCAACATAGCATAAATACTGTAAAGTCAAGTCTTGAGTTTAAAATGAGCTTCTGAATTTTGATAGAAACATAGACTAATCTTCCGGTTGCTTTGTTGCTCTGTGTGCTGCTCCTCGTATCTTGATATCTGGATAGAAGGACAAACTTGTTTTCCATGAAGACATTTGAGCAGCAGAACCCAGGCTGCCCACACAGGTTGTGCAGTCTCTGTCCTTGGAGGTTTTGAAGACCAGACTGGGTAAAGCCATGAGCAACAAGTCTGACCTCAGAGCTGGCCCTGGTTTGGGCTCGAGACATCCAGACTTCCCTTCCAACCCAAGTTACCCTGTGACTGTAGGGTCTTGGGTGGAGACCAAGACCCTATTTCTGTCATTGTTAGCTGCAGTACGCACAAGAAGATGCTGCTGTGAAGAGCCAGATATTTGTTCTGGCATAACTTTTTCTACTGGTCCAGAATAATTTTCCCATGTATTCCTTGTGAGTTAGTGTTATTTCTGTTCCTGTGAATATGCGTAGTAGAAAGTCATGCAATTAACTGAGTCATCCACATTAGTCACTCCCTTTTTATTGTACAAAGAGATTTCTTTACATTTTCCTGTGGCCCTTCTGAAATTACACATTTCCATTCTGAGAGAAACAGAGAAATGGCCAGTGAATCTGGGTTTATCATGTCATGGGTTTAAAATTAGTTTCTAACCTAATTCGTTTCTGAACTCGGAACCTGATTTCTAAAGCAGTCCTTCTCAGTAAGGATTTCTGCCTTGCCTTCTCAGTATGTTTGGCTTTCGTTGTGAAACTGGAACTCTAATTTTTTTAATCCAAACCTAGTAGGATGATAACTTCATTTTTTTGAGTATACTTGCAAAGTCAATTTCCGTAAGTCATCTACAGCTGTTTTGTGAACTATTGTTTAAAGAATTCCTCAAATACACAATGATTATCTGTGCTGGCTGATGCAGTCAGTGTATCCAGTGCCCAGGCACACGATTAGGAGGAGTGCTTGTGCTGGAGATGACACCGTTAGCACGGCATGTTTGAGCACTCACACGTCGCATGCGAACTTTGTACTCCACACCGTGCTTCTTTGGTCGGGGTGGTGCTGCATGGGTCATTTAGAACCTGTCAGTCGTTCGGAGTTCAGATGAGTATCTAGTTCAGTGACTGGTTGTGCTTAAGGGTAGGAAAGCCATAAATAATTCCAGGCATTACAATTCTGATGAATTTCTTTACAAGTTTGTACACTCGTAATTTCTGGTGGGATTAAACGGAGCGATGTGCGAATTTGTCATATTTGGGCCACATTCCTGTGAGTCACTGTAAATGCTTTTGTGGTAATTGCACTCACTTTAAAAATATTGT
The DNA here is from genome assembly GCA_009806455.1 of Tetrax tetrax. NCBI lineage: Eukaryota > Metazoa > Chordata > Aves > Otidiformes > Otididae > Tetrax > Tetrax tetrax. The sequence goes on along the minus strand of WHYT01017371.1, from coordinate 515,389 downwards.
TACTCGGTATGTTGCAGTCTGGTACAATAGGTGAAGATGAAGAGGAGGCAGTAAAATCAAGTTTTGCCTAATGAGAAGGGTAGCATGAGTGATTTTAAAATGAGGTTTCATTGGAGAGGCAGTTTGGTTTTGTTCATGAGGGGGTTGTTTTGGTTTTTTCTTTCTGTTTGTGTTGCTCGGGGTGATGGGGACAGTTTCACAGCAAATCCCAATTGAGTTTTAGTACTGTTCACGTGGCATCAAGACCTTGGCTTTACTTCAAGCAGCTTGGTTGAGTGATAGCGTAATACTACTGACGGGTGTCACCTTTGAAAGCAGCCAGTCCCACAAGTGAGACCTTTCACCCTGGGTAGACTAAAGCTTTCCATAGCTTATATTAATATTTGAGGCCACCTCTGAACCGTGGTGCAGTGCTCGTGGGAGGGTACAGTTTAATAGAGCGTAAAAATATCAGTGATCATGCACTGTTTATCCTGCACGTGTGAGTGATTGTTTGGTATTTAATATAGAAAGTATACCCTTTGCAAAGGCTCTGAATAGATACGTTGTAGTATTAATCGTTCATATAAATTAGTAGTAGATAAGTCTAGTTTGTGTTATACAAGAGATTAGACTTCATGAACACAGTAATCCTTTCTGGTCTAAAATCTATGGAGAGAGTCATATGGTTTCCGGGCTTTTGGTTCGTGTCATGAATCTGAATTTTGACTTAAGTAGCATTAGCGTTGGTTCTCCTTTCTCCTGCCCTTGTAATCTGAGAATTCTTTCATTAAACTATCAGTTTAGCCAAATATTTATAATACAAGGACAGATTAGTTTCATTTGCTCGTGTTAATGGAAATGATGAATCATTTCACAGATTCTGCCATGAAATAGGACTGGGGTCTGGGTTCTGGAGGTGCGGAGGGAGTCAGGCAGGCACAAGGGCTGCCGTGCTGATTTGTCTTTTCCTTTTATGTAATTTCATAAATTTTTCTTAGTATTCCTCTTTTAACTGACAAAAATAAATATTTCAGCCTTTTTCTGGTTCAGTCAGAACTGTGTGGTGCTGCTGGATACATCTGGATAGGGAACAGACCCTGTCCTTCGTGTGCTTCCCCCAGCAGTCCCAGCTGGGTACCTTGCTTTAGGTTTGGATTAATGTCATGTTTATGTTAACAGTAGATGTGTTCAGCTCTTCCAGTGCTCGGAATACCTGTGAATTTCTCTGGATAGAGCCCATGTGGCTTGTTCCACCGACTGTAAGGCTTATCAGAGGAAGTCAGAAATGTGCCAAGAGGACCTTGACAAAGTTGCTGAGCTGATCTCCACGGAAGCGCTGGTGCTTGCTTGGGGTGTGCACATGCCTTTTTTGTGTGTCCCCGTAAATATTTCTATGCAGATGTAAGGGTCTCCTGTGTACTGCATTGGGCGTGATTTACAGATGTCTGATGGATCAGTTTACTTTGTAGCCCATGTACTCTCTCACCAGATGACTTAAAGCCTGTTTTCAAAGCGATGCTTGAGCACACAAGACAGGGGGAAGCTGCTTGCTGTGTGGCTTATATAAATAGAAAGAAACAAATTTTTTTTGGTTATTTGCAAATGCATAACTAGTTGAAGAATGAATTTCCAGGAAAAGGGAAGTTAAATATGCATATATATATATATACACACACACACACACACACACACACACACACACATATATATACATACATACATACATATATATATATATAATGGGTTATGCAAGCTCCTGGGTGGAGACCCTTAGGCTTTGCTGTATGTTTATCCTCTTATTTTCATTCAGATGCGAAGGATATTGAGCATACTTCTTCTGGAGAGCGATGCTTGATTCATTTTCGGTTGACTCTTACAAGTAACTCTGTGTATCTGTCATTGAGATCACATTAAATGTAGTAAAGATAAGTGCAAACATTAAAAAGAATTTGTGGATTAAAACAAAACCAAAGCTATATAGAAAATACAGCAAGATTCCATCCTTGAATTATTTTTTTAACCTGAACTTGTTCCACAGTGATCTTTTAGAATGCATGTCAGTAATAAAATTAGTATATTGTACCTTGTAAAAATGCAGTGGACTGAAATGGTAGGTAAGCTGAGGAAGTAACAATCTTAAAGTTATTCAATTTGAGGAAAAAATAGTCTAGCAAGGGTACTTTTATGGCTAGAAGTGGTTATCTAAGGATTGGTACTGTGAGGACTTGCCAAATGTGTTGTTTGTGATTCCCATGCCTTCTGCACCCAGCGTCTAAAGAGAAACAGAAAAACCCCAAAGTAAATAAGAGGAGGTTTTGCAAAGAAACAGTTGTGCAGCTAAGGACTGTTCATCATCAGCGATGGAAGATGCAGCAAAGAACGGCATTTTGTAGCAGATGCTGTGAAAATCAGCTGGTGTAAGTGGAGATAGCTCTTGAAACGTCCTGTTATAGAACTGAGGATTTGGAACAGATCTCCAGGTAAAATAATTTTAAAGATCTCTCCCAGTGGTGTTGCCCTGCATTTAATAATGAACTGACAGAACACTCACTCTCTTGGTGGAACCAAGCTCTTTGCAATTTTTTTCTGTGCTTAAAGATGCTTCATCACAGCTCTGCTACATGAAAACAGGCAAAGGGCTGAGGTTAAGTGCCTGATAGGAGTAATTTTATAACTTACTGTTAAAGGAAGAAAACACAAGCAATACAAATTTAATCAGTCGGTGATTCTAAGAGTATTGTGTATTGTGCTTGTGATCTTTGTGAACTATTTATCCTCCCTGGTGATGGAACCATCCTAGACCCCATATAGAAGGATTTCTAGCTGCACCACTCTGAAAGTGGGTTCTCTAGTTGTTATTTTGGTTTTGTCTCTTTTGTTCAATTAAATCATACAATTAAATTTCATGCTCTTAAAAGGAGGGGAAGGGAGGATGAGGGCAAGGCTGCCTTTTTTTGTACTGGAATTTTTGGGGAATCCCTGTCATTGCAAATAATTTCATGGAGTCTAAAGTTAGACTAAACAGTGTATTGGAAATGTATCATTGTATGGAAGATTGCTTCTGCCTTGGTAAACAAAAAGGGGATAGAGTTGCTCGTTGTTTGATGTGCCTTCTAGCTTCACATAGTGCATTTAATTCTTCCCAGAAAGTACTCTCATACTAATACAGCTCTTTTGAAGGTTTTTTTCAGTGTCTGTGTCCAAATTACAGAGTGGTTACTAGGCACACACACAAAGAGCTCACCACCAGGCTTTCTGCTGTTGTTTTAAAGCAAGCGAAACATTTATCCTGCTTTTCTGTTCTGCCCAACAATTCAGAGCACAGCATGGTTTTATTAGTTGGTTGATTGCAGTTTTAAGTCCTTTCCCTTCTGCTCCCATCACTTCTTGTTTTTCTATGAGGTTCACGCTCCATCAGAGTCCTAGAGGGAAGGGAAGGGGATTTAGTACTGATAGGGAAGGGGGTCTTGGGCAGCAGTTTGAGGGGAGAGTTAAAAGATTAGACAATAAATTTACTTAACATAGACTAATCTACTGGGACTGAACTTCATATCCTGTTTTGGGATAATATATTTCCTTCTGTGCTCTGGAATGAATCTGTCATCTCAAGTCTAATAATGAGAGGCAGAGGATTTTTAATCTCTGACCTCCTTCCATATAATTTAATAAAGGCTGATTTCTTTCTCTTATTTGTAAGCTAACTTATTAAACTGGTTCTTATGGCTCTTCTGAAAAACACAATTCAGGATTTTGCATTTTAAGGTTTTTAGATGTGGAACTGGGTTTTTCTTTAGTTGGGGACAATAACGTACTTGCATAGTATTAGTTAGAGTCCTCGTTTCAGAGCACAGTTGTTCATCTCTTAGCATCTCTGTTGAAATGTGGAGATGAGAAGCAGAGTCAGGCACGCTGTTTGCACATTCTTGGCTCGGCATCGTCACCAAATTCCATCTGACTGGGGTAGACAGAGGCGGGAGACCCAAAGCTGGCGTGTGACTTTCTGTAGCAGGGAATGATTGTTATGTGGGAAGCTGAGTGGGGTTTCAAATGTGGTAACCACATGCATAATTAGCTCTAAATCACAAAAGTTGTCCTTCTCCCCCCAACCGACTGCTTCTCTTGTGGCAGTGATTACGGCTGCTGTGGAAGTGCTGTGCCACTGACCCGACGCGTTGGCTTTGCCAAGCCACTCGGTCCTTTGCAATTCACTGGGAAAAGCTCTCCTCAACTCTTGGGAGCCCCCAAACCTGCCTTGGTTATAAATCACTCTGTGGGCCTCAACATCAGTGTGAGAAGTTCTTGCCCCCAAGGCAGGTCATGCCGAGATCTCTTCTTGCTGTGCTTGATGAAGGAAGAGTCAGCAAAATATAGCAAAGTACAAGGCTGGCCTTCCAACTGCAACATTAGAAACAAATACAAAAGGAGAAATAACCAAGCCCTTTCCTAAAGGTCTGCCTGAAATTTAGGTTTCTGTTAAGGACTGGCATCTCCTAAGGACCTCTGCCTTATGGCAGAGGGATGGCTCCAGCAGCAGTCAAGCTGTCAGTGCAACCCGACCAGTCTCTGCTCGTCACCGATGTATCTCTGCGACACTCAAAGCACTTCCGAGATCCTGCTGCCTACGTACGCCTGTCTGCCACGCTCTTTCTGTAAGAAGCCTTTTCGTGTAACTTATTTTTAACTTCAGATTTTTTACTTTGTGTTTTGTATTACGAAAGGACCCAACATGACAGGGGATGAATTTCAGATTTGTCACAGTGAATTTTGGAGACTGAATTAGAATAATGCAAGGCTTGTAAGTAGCCATGCAATCAAATTCTTAGATACCAGTATAGTCCTGACAGTGATGAAGAAATCATTGTCACACCTCCCAGAAGGTGGGATGGCTTTGTGTGTCAGGCATGCAGGAGCAAGTGTGGCTCTTCTGTGACTTTCTAGGTGACTTTTTTGTGGTTAATATTGGATTAGTAGATTAGCAAAATCTTGGATTTAAAAATAGAATTAATTTAGGGATGTCAGTCCTCTAGGGAACATGATCAAAATGTGAGTGTTTAGTTATAATCACTGATTTCCATAGTAACAGCAAGTCATAGACTCACCAGATTCCCCAATCTCTTTTATATCCTCCTGTTCCCTTGTTGTTGAACAGCTTTCCTCTTCAGAGCAAAACTCAATAACTCTTATTTTCCATTAACTGTAACAGGTCCAGTAATTAGGATAGTAAATTTTGTCCAGTAAATAGAGCGTGTACTTAGCTGTGACAATGCTGTTTCTACGGCAGAAGAAAAATGGTAACAGTGGCAGTTTTAGAACAGATTCTGGTATTTTTGGATAATTTAAACAGCAATTATGAAAAAAACACCCTGTTTTGCTTCATCTTGATAAATTACCCATTATGGATGCCTCTACTATGTAGTATTTTGCCTTCAGAGAGACTTTTATTAAAATGGTTTATGTACAAAATATGTTTGCTCCTTCATTTTGATTGTGTAAGTGGAAGAAACAGAAGATAGATGAAAATTGAGTATTCATGAGTGTAATGGGAACAACAGTGCAGGTTGAAAGAAAGATGGTCTTTTTTCATTGAGAAAGGTGATTTTCTGTAACACGGAGACAAGAACACTGGATTAGAACATCTGGAATGTTTAGCTTATCCCAGTTAATCTTGAAAGTCAATCTTGTGACTTCTATGGATTTATTTTTCCCCCGTTTTTAGCACTCTGAGTCATTAAATTGTCTGCTTCATTATACGCATTAGTACATCACACTCCATAAATCTAAATAGTAACTGCTATTCTAATGAATGTAGCTATTGTTTCTGGGTTTGCTGTCTTCTCTGTGAATTCGTATTCTATTTTTTTCCCCTCCATTTTTTTTTTTTTTTTGAAGATTCCAAAGTTATCTATTTGCTTAGTAACAAAGACCTAAAGCCACATCAGTCACCTCAAGGAGGTCTGATGCTTCGTTCAGAGCAGGCAGACTTTCATATTACTTTTCTGAAGAATTCTTTGAGCTGTTGCTAGATGCTAAACTCTTCACATCCTCTCTCTCTTTCTTTAAAAAAAAAAAAAGGGGAGGGGAAAGTCACAGGTGGAATGGGAAGCGAGGCACCCTGTCCTCACCCCTGCGACCTGTCTCTGCAGGTCAGGTCCAAGGGGATTTGAGTTGGGCTCCTGGGGCAGGTGCCTGGGCCGTTTGTGCTTGTTCTGTGAGTAAATAAATGACCTCAGCCTCCAGAAAGGTCTCCAGGGCCTTTCACCAACGCTATAAATTCTTATTATCCAGACAAAATCAAAACCTCTTTCTAATAGAAAAAACAGGTCTTTTGTTTCATTTTTTTTCTTAAATTCTTTTAAGGCAAAGAAGTCAAGCAAAATTGCCTAAAATATTAAAACCTTCAAGCAGGTTTTGTTCTGCCCCCCTGCTTGGTCCTCTGTAATTAATTGGGTAACACACTGAAGCACGCAGGTTTTTCAAGAGACAAATAACTGCGAGTGACTCGGCATTCCTGATGTACCCTACAAGTGCTATGAAGGGCTTAAATGGAGTTTGCACTGCATTTTCATGAGCTAGGATATAACTTCAGCATTAAGAAGGTTTATTTGGCTGATTCTACAGCAGGAGGGGAGAGCAAAGTGGTTTGTGCTGTGTGGCTTTCCCCTTACTTAAGAACTAGAAGCGGCAGGGCAGGCTGATGTCTTCCTTATGCTAGATGGCACCTGGCAAAGATTTTTTTCCCTGTAGGACCCAGTTTTGGGCTATTCTATTCTAAATTTTTAAGTTAGTGAAACTGTTTAGAGAGCCATAAATCATTCTTCAGGCTGGCCAGAATTAAAAGAGGTCATGGGCTAAACTGCAAGTACTGGAATGGTAAACTATTTTGAATATCTTTACAAACATTTCCTTCCAGGGTTTATATTTGTTGTATTCTGGGTGTGTTACAGCTGAAGAGGTTTTAACATTTTGATCTCTAAGTCTAGAGCTTTAAATAAATCTAAAAGCCTGGGAAAGGCTGTTACTCATTTCACTAGTGCCGCTTGGAAAGGATTTTTCTGGTGGTCGTTACGCTCCACGCACTGTAAAACCATACCTGCGGGTGAGACGGCCCGAGAGCTCCTTGCTCCTGCTCCTTTGTCCCATGTTCTCCCTGAGCAAGTTACCTACAAGGAGGAGTTTGCTCATCGAGCCCATTTCATTATTCTTTAGCAATGTGGAGGGAACCTGGTGTACATTAGGCCACAAAATCAGGAGGTGTTTTCTGTTCTGTTTGAAATTACCACACTTGAACAGACAGCTGCTGAATACGCGCTTTCCAGGAATCAGGAAAAAAAAAGTCTTTCCTACAGAAATGCCTATCTTCAGCAGGGTTTTAAATGTAAAGGTAATCATCAGCTTTCCCAGAGAAGCTGGTCTCTGTTAGAGTGTCTGTCAGCTTCGTCAGGTTAACGAGCAGAGATGATCTGGAGCCATGTTAAATGCACGGCTGACTTGCTTGGCGTTACTTCACGTGTTTGTGACAGTGCCTGGCATGTCTCGAGCCCTGAAAATGCTTGAGAAACATGCTGAAACATGACTGAAATCAAACCCAAATATTCAGAGTGTGATTTCTTATTGAAATACAGAAAGAATGATTTGTGGTTTTGTTCAGTACCTGAACAGGGACCGCTGGTTTTGTGAGAAGCAAGTGTTTCATCCAGCGGTTCCTTTAATCCTCATGTTATCGTTCTTGAACTTCTCATCGCAAGCTGGAGTGGAAGACAGCAACTGCAAGTTTTGAAAATAAAGACACAAGCCTTTTTTTTTGCCGTTACTCTTGGCCATCCAGTCAGTCCTAGCTTTCTTCATTGTACTTTTCTTTCAGATGTTTCATGGGACCTCTGCATGGACTTGATTTCAATTATTTTTGTAAAACCAGTGTTCTATGTTTGTATTAATAGTGGATGGAAAACATAGAGCAGAATGTAAGTAGTAACTTAGGGAAGGAAAATGATGAAGCTATGGCCAGCAGTGCAAGGCAGGTGGAGAACAAACATTTTGTTGGTGCAAAAAAAAAAAAATTGAATATGGAAAAAGAGATGTAAACACAAATAGTGTGTAATCTAGTGTCGTCATTGGAGGTGTTAATTATTTCGGTAGTTAGATTATTTCTGCAGTAAATGTATAGTTAACAGTGAACCTGTGGTCTCTCTGTGCTTTAAGTTGCTTTAACGTGGGAAAAAATAGGCATTTGTTTTGTACCTTCACAACTATGGGAGTCAATAAATTTCCCTGAAATAACACAGTTGAAAAACTTGATATGAAGTTTCCTGTTGTGGTTCACCTTCAAGTATATAAAATATAAATTTTAACCAAAGTAGTGCTTTTCAGCAGGTTTGGAGGATGTGATATTTGTATGTTATAGGAAAAGTTGCATTATGTCTGTTTCTGTCACTCAGACTTCTCCATGTAGCTTTATATAGTCACAGTTGATCTATTAGAAACTATAGTTGCTGGAAAAGTCATGAAAACATTGGCTAATATTTTACAGACTTGAGTTTATTTTTCCAAGGATTTTACATTTCATTTATTCCAGAGCCTTTCTTTAACAAGCCGGGTGGTGAAAATATCATATTACATTTGAATGATGGTACATTGGACCCAGCTTTCTCCAATGTGTGATGTACCAAGGGGAAATGTGCGGGCACTGACTCAGAGAAGAGGCATAGACGTGGCCGGTGTGACCTGGGCTGAGCTTCTCCGTGTGTTGGTGTCCCAACATACGCTGAGGCTGAGCTGCTGTCGTTGCTGGAGAGCGTGGGAGTGGTGTTCTGCTTACCCAAAACCACACGAACCAACGACAGAAGTTGTATTGTGATTGTTTCTGTAGCTAGATATTAATTGAACATGAACGATGAGCTTTTTTTTTGTGGGATAAACAGCATCTCATGGCTGGGAACCAGAAAAGGCAAGGTGAGGAAATGACGTTGGCTTTATCTAACAGAGCAAGGCTCCTTCCTTCACTGACAGAACCTAACATCATAGAAGAAGAATCTAAGTACCGTTTTGCATACTCATTGTTTTAAACGAATCTCAGGTATTTATTTGCAAGAAGCGTGTTTTTTTTCCTTGGCGTGGCAAGGCAAATCATTATCTGTGAAATTGCGCATACTTTCAGGTTTTTTTCAGGCAGTGTAGGTAGATAAACAGTGTGTTTTGTTCAGAGTGAGATTTCTAATAGCAAAATTGTGTGTTTATTATGGTACAGATAAACAGTTATACATATGAATATATAAAGTCATCTTGAGTGTTTAAGTATTCTAGCTACAGAAACAAACTCAAGATATAAAGGAATAATATTTTTAACTCTAACAATGGTCAAGACAGTATATGACAGTTTTTTTTAAAAATGGTTGATATGACACAGGACACATGAAATACCTTTCCTACCTACAACCAAGGTGTTGTAGAAGCCTTCATTTGAGAGTTACAAGAAAAACTGTTCACTTTATGCAAATATTCTTAAACTAAAATTCTCACTGTGAATATCTGTGTGAAGAGCAGATGTTAATCCAAATTAGAAAATGCCTAAAATACTAAAGAATTTATAAATTTAAAGGAAATGTTCCAGTTTCTGACTATGGAGCCATTCACAAGTTCCAGCCAGAATGATGTATGGGTTAAATATTTAATATTTGAAGCACTTGTTAAAATGCTTTCAACATTTAACAATGTTGGCATTAAACCTGTTATTTATGGAATGTAATTGGCAAATTTTTGCTGTTTGATAGTCTGGGCATATAGAGGTAAAATATAGCAGAAAATGTATTTGTGGTCAGGGCTGACAGGAACCTTTATAGCCTACTGCGACGGAACCGTTTGTTCTTGAGAGCGAGAGTCTGGTCATCACAGATCCTGAGGTCTGAAGAAGCTGCCGGTTTAACACTGTGAATGTGGTGGTTTGCAGTTTGGTTGTTTAGCCTCAGGAAGCAGAATTATCTGTAGAGTAGAGTAAAATATGTTGTTTCATGGCTTTTGGATTTTGTGATCTTTAATTCACAGCCCGGCTGTGAGTAATGAGTCTGTCCAGTTTCCAGTAGTGGGTGAAAACTGAGAGCCCTGTGCTTCATCAGTTGTCCTCAGCAGTCTGCAGGACTGTATTTAATGACTGAAGCAACGACAAAAAGTAATTAATGGAGTGGACACAGCTATGGTTTTCATCAGGCTGAGATGCTGGGCGATCAGCAGAGGGCACCAGCTCCTGCCGACACAGTCGCTGCCTGCTCCAAGGGGAGGATGAGCTCACGTTTGCCTTTCTGTGTTTTAAGAATTACATTATGACTTTGTTCTTCAGCAAAGACTAAAGTTCAACGATTTTGATCCTTTCTATATGCTTTCCTTTAACGCTTTTGGACCATAAAGTCACATTATTTCTCTCTTACAGTATATCGTTAAAAAGAAAATTTTGAGTGAGTGACCTGCTCCAGTATCTCCTTCCCAAAGGCAGCAGGACTCCTGGCTAGGCACTGGGAGCACAGCTGACCTGCTCGGTCCCTTCAGAGGGGATAACATTATTCCGTTATGGATTAAAATTCTAAAACAAAGGAAGAAAGCACTACTGGTTTTTTTCTTTTAATGGGGAAAGGTTGATAGAGACCAGTGGGAGGTGATTGTTTGGAGAGTGAGGATGGTATGAATTTCGTATTGGTAGAGTTGGTACCTGAGGAAAGGTGTCAGAAAATGGTTGAACAAAATGTTTCTAAAAGTCACACCAACTTCTGGCTTGCTTTTCCATCAGAGTTGCTAAGAAATGTAAGGTTTATTGATATTAACTCCTGAAAGAGCAATTAAAAAAGATTGATGAAAACCAATTGTTTGATTAGGAAACCAAGCATTCAGGTAGTGAAACGCTCACAGGTTTTATTGGAAGGTGCCAGTCCTGCAGTGGCACGATCCTTCCTTCCCTCGGCAAAACGGCAAAACCAGTACGGCAAAACGTCCTCAGCTCCTTCTTACTGTGTTCCCAAAGACCATGCAAGTGTTTGACTCACATAAATCACTCTTTTGGTGTAACAAAATGTTGGAGCTTTTCTAATGCAAGAAAGGAAAGGTCAAGTAGGCAGTGAAGCTACAGATATAGACTGGTCTTCAAACTATACAAGTTAGTGTTTTTACCAGAGTGCATTACCCTACAGAATCTCTCAAGCTTTTTGTAGCTTTACTGATGATGTTCTCATTTCTTCTATCATCTGTTGCAGTCCTGCACATTAGATTCAGTGATGACTTTGCAGAAAACCTAGCACAGGATGTTGGCTGGGATTCCCTTCCCTGGAGGTACAAGACATTTGAGTTAGGTGAGAGAGGACAAAGAGTTTGCAGTTTTCCTGGCAGTGGTTCAGTGCATTTCTCTATTTGTTGTGATTCTGGAAAAGCCTTTTATTTAATATTTGCATGAAACGCTTCTTGCCTACCTTTTTGGAATTCGTCAAAGTTGAGAGCATTTTATATCCTCAGAGACTTTGCATTTTTTCTAGTGTATGTCAATGTGTCAAAAAACTTGATTAATAGCATCTATGGCAGAGGGAATATAGGGTCTGAGAGATCTGCAATTTATTCAGGGAGAGCAAGATTAAGGTATCAGTTGCTCATCTGTCTACCAGTACAGGAATAGAACAATCTATATTTAATTTACTTTTTCTGAGGATGATATGAAAGAGAAGAAATTGTTTTATATCCCAGGCAAATGTGAGTGTGTTTTTTTGATACGTTGCCATGGAAATGTTTTAGGAGACCAAACTTAGTTAATAATACATAAAGTTGTAGATAATGCATTAGTTAAGTCAGTGAGTTATACAGGTCAATGAACTGAAACTGGTGTTAGAAGGAACTGAACAGAAAATTAATAATTTAAGCTGTACTCTATGTATTTTCTAAAGCTGGAGATAGGTGGAAGAAGAGATGGATAAATACAGTGTGATGGATAGAAGGAAATGGAGAGAGACAGATGATTTGTGTAATTCATCCAGCTCTCACTTACTGTAAACATGAAAATCTGTTTTCTGTCCTGGATCAGCCACCTTTGCTGATAGGTTAGCTTCTGCTCTGCCTTTTAGTCCTCTCAAATGGTTTTTCAGAAGGTTAATCCCTCAGGAATTTTAAAATCCCCATGTAAACTAGGAGTTTTTAAATAACTTTTGTGTTCAGTTGTGGGAAGTACACATTGTCAGCTTCCCTTCCTTCATTGCTGTCACATAAGGAATTGTGTTTCAGCGGAGTGGCGTGGATTGATGGAGGATTTGTTGAGCATCATGTTTCACAACTGAAGAGCGGCTGAGTCCCAGCACAGAGGACATTGCTAGTGTGCGTGGCGTTGGCACTGGGGGTTTATGGCAGGCTGAAGACTGTGAAGTCAACGCTGGCAATTAAGTACGCTGTATCTGTAGAGCTTCTAGATTAATCCTAAAAGAATTTGTTCTTCCCTGGCTACTTTGAACAGCAACAAGTCAGTGACTGAAAAATGTAAACTGCTCAAGCTACCAGTGCATAATCTCTCCCTCCCTCATTTTGTAAATAATGTTTAAAAATTAGTATTTGCCTACCTACAGCAGTCAGGCCATTGAAGTCTTGCCCGATGAAATTAAAAAATGATTAAAGTAGCTGGAGGAGCGCAATATCCTTCAGGGTTTCTCATGAAACATCAGTTGATCCACATGGAGCAGATCAGGTGCTAAACGTTACTCTTCAGAAGAGCTCTGTGGAGCAGCTATAGTGTTCAGTCTTGCAGACCTTTTTTTTATGAACTACTTGTTCAGGGAAGCCCCGAGATATTTTCTGCTGTAGTCTGCACACCAACTCTGAACACCAGACATCACAATAAAAACTGTTTCCTGCCTTCCCAAAGGAACTGCGTTACCTGTAAACCTTGTTTACCTTTGGGCTGGGATTAACATTTCCCCAGCAGAAAGGATTTTGGGTAGCCTGAAACAGGAATGCCGTACAGGGATGCATGTGCTTATAGTATCAATATGAGAAGAAGGGAAACAAGGAGAAAACATTTCTGACTGTGTGATTTCTCCTTTTTTTTTTTTTTTTTTTTTTTTTTTTTTTGTTTCTTTTTTGTTTTCCTTTTTTTTAATAATGGATGAGAAAATGTTCATGCTGTGCTTTTCAGTGGAGAATAACAGCAGCAGTCACGTTTGTACGTATTTCCAGTACATATTTTAACTATTTGTTAACTCATGTCCTAGTTCATGTGGCTCTACGAAATATCTATATTAAAGTCAGATGTTTCATTGAATATCAGAGCATCCTTACTATGTGTTAAAAATGATAAAATTGCTTACCCGGGTTGGACTTTGTGTTCCATGTCTGGTACCAGTGAGATTTTGTGTGTGGTGGTAACGTGGAAGGAAAAATCAAGTCAGTGAGTGAGGTGGAGAAACCATCTGTTTGGTCAAGAGAGTAGTGTATGTCCTAGACTGGAGGAGAAGGTAACTAAACTTCAAACTTTCTCTGTCCTGTGCTACAACAATTCATTGCACTGCTGCTGGTGTGGAGAGGTTTGGCTGAAGATCCCCTCTCCACATGTTCAGCGGCTGAGCGTTCTTTCTCTCCTCACCGTGAGCTGCATGTGAGGGCAGAGCCTCCCGTGACACTTCAGCCTGACTGGTGATTTTAAGTTTGGTTTGGTGAATCTGGCATCTTCCCTCTCTATTTAGGGTATTAAGATCTTTACACAAATTCTGTACTCTCAAAACCAGCAAATCCCTCAGCGTTATGGTAAAGACATGATTCAAAATGGAGGGAGTTTTTGTTTTGTTTAGGATCCCCCAAACTGGTGTTATTTACTAAATGCTCACCATTTAGGTAGCTGAGATGAGATCAATCATATCTCTGTTCTGAATTCCAGTGACTCATTAGAAAGAAGTGACATTTACAGCTCGTAAGCTTGAGTGTACAGTTTAGGATCAGTTCTTGCTTACGGCTTCTCAATAAAAAGTGAAAAATCTACCAGCCTTCCACTTGAAAGGGCAGAGCATATCAGTGGTGAAAAAGTGTTTGCCGAAGGCAGATATTTTAGATTTTGCCAACGAGCTTGTGCAAATGACATAAATTATTAAGGGCATGATTTCTGTGTTATATGGCACTTATGATATTGAAAACTAATACACAAGGCGCTTCGTTTTCTAAGAAGTCAACATCAATGTTTTAGATATATTGGTTAGGTGTTCTTCAGCAGTAGTATTTTTAGCCTTCATTCTAATATGGCTAACCCATATAAAATGAAAAAAAACATGGGAACAAGATACAAATCAGCACAGAATGACAGATGAGATGGTGCAGTCTTTCTCATAACCAGGTGCTGGAAAATGGAAGAGACGATTATTTGGTGAGTGTAATCTAACACTCTGCTCATATTTTAAATACAGATTCTAGAAACTTTCTACAGGTATCACTTTGAAGTAGTACATTTTGTAAGTAGAAATACAAGTAGTTCTGCTGAATGTTTGTCTGTCATTTGTGGTTCATTTGAATAATGTAAAAATATCCCATGTAAACTGATAGGCCAGTGGTATCGGAACATCACTACTTGGAATCAAAAGCCGACAGACAAGCAGATCAGTTTTTGCGTATGTTTTTTGGAAAGGTTTAAGCAATTTGAAAGTTAGTGAAAACAGCATCTGTCAACTATTATTGTAGTGTTACTCTTCCTCATTTAGCAAGCTGTCAACCAGTGAATCGTCAGAAAATCAGGCAAATGTATTTTTGTACACAGGCCTTGTCAAGCAGTGGAGGCCCGTTTGTGTCTTTTCTTGGCAATGACATTGTAGGTTCATGTAAAAAATCTAAGCAATCTATTACTTCACTGAAAGACATCTAGTTAGAACAACTTAAAATACTTGCTTTCTGCTATAATAAATATTTAAAAACTCTACTGTAAATAAGAACCAGTTGGAAAACAGAACTTAGTAGCAGGATACTTCAGATTTCTCTGAAGTGAGCTGAATGCTCCTTAACTTGGTAGTTAGGCCTTTGCAGATGTCAGCTGAGGAGAACAAACATCTTCATAATTTATCACAAGTGAAAGCTGATTTGCTACTTGTTCACATATGTTACTTTCATTTAACTCTCTCCATCATGTCCACTTAAAAGAAAATAGTAAGCTGAGATTCTAAAATATATATATATTTTTTTACAAATATTTTTCTTCCCTCAAGGTAGACCTTATGCAAGAGAATCTAAGAAAGGAAAGGCAGTGTCCATCCGAAAAACTTTTCAGGAAATGCTCTTTTTAAATGAATTTGTATATCATTTTGTTGCTGTTAAAGTCACCATAAATATAGTAGGAAGTTCTGATATTTGTGAATGTGTGTCCTTCAGAGAATTTAGAACCCTAATTTTAGAACTAGATGTTTGCAAGAAATGTGTTCGGACCTATTGAAGAAGAGCTTGACCACAATCTTTTGGTTTAACGTTTTACTACATTTTTGAAAACCTTTTTCACCGTATGTGACTGAAAATTATTTTTAAATTCTAGAATTTTAAGACTGACTGAAGATTTTATGCTAACTGCAAGAAGGATCATAGGAAAGATGACTTAAAAATGAAAAGAGTTGGGGGAGGACAAGGCCCAAACTGTTCCATACTCTTTTTTCCCCCCTAAGATTCTGAGTGGATATTGCAATGACATTTTTCTCAAGCAGTGTTCACTAATCCCACCCCACGCCCCCCCTCTCTTTAGTTGAGCTTTGACATTCTTGGGATCACTCAGCTGCCTGATTGTGGTGGGCACTGTTTGAAAAGAAGCAGAAATTGAAAGATAAGATCAACTGCTCACCTGGGGAGACTTGCAAAAGTTTCATATTTGAAGCACATGTTCCAAATGCTAGTCAGGGATGGATAGCATTAAATTCTTACATCTGGCGCAGAACTGCTTGCTTTTATGTTGGTTTCTTTTCTTGTTTTATTGTTTAGAAAGATAATAAAACCTCACAATAATATCTCATAATCAGTATAGCATATCTCCAGGCAACTTTTGCATGTTGTATTTGCCAAGAAGAACATACGTCGTAGTCTATTTTGCCTACGGAAATGTTGAAGGTTTGCATCTGGATTCCTTTGGAAATAAATTTATGATTTGTACCAGTGCAAAAAGGAAGAGGAAAATATTCCGTACTGGATGAATATATGGTAATTCGTTTTGGCTGGATGGTAAACAGAAATAATTATCTAAGCAAAAGATTGACCTGTTGGCATGGCTTCAGTTGCTGCGTATTGCTGTGAACGTTTCAAAGCCAAGGTTCCAGCCTTTTTTCTGGCATAGGTGTTCTTTCGGTGGCGTAAGTTAGTTCTAAGTAAACGGAAGATGATATAGAGAATAAACTCAAAATCCCCACTCCGATTCTTAGCTTTTCAGTGTATTTTAAAGCAAATTTTAGCTGTGCTTTGCACACACTGTTTTTCAGTGCTTGTTTTTAGGATTGTCGGGAAGGCACTCAGAACAAGGAATGTTCAGGTGTCTTTGTGAGAGCTTTCTCTTCCAGGTTCTTTCCCGATAATCTACTATGTTTCCACTAATTCATTTTTATTCTTAAATCTAATGAAATGAAGTGCTGATGTTAATGGACAATTAATTTTGTGTGTTTGTTTCTCACTGGCAAATACGCGTCAGCTGAGTAACTGTGACTGTGTGTGTGCCCCTTCCATACACCCTTCTGTAGGTATCTGCTGTGGGCCCCGTAGGAGACAGATATTTTGGCTCACTGAAGCTTTTTCTGACTCCATACATCCCAGACTGTTCTTATATTTCTGTTTCTGTGGCTTGTGCTCTAAATTTTTTTCACCTGTTCAAATTCCTTTATAATTTTTGAAAGCAGCTGTTTTGTTAGGAATCTGAGGGAATCAATATCCATCCACCTTTTGGAAAATTCAAGTCAAAATGCTTCCAGCTGGTGATTCCAGGGTCTTTTCTTCTCTCCAGTTATGTTAAAATAACTGAGGTCAGTCTTTCCTACAGATATTCTTTACTCCTACTCTCTCCACTTATAGATTAATTACCTGTGAAACATTCTGTGAGCATGCTGCCTTTCCTAACAGAGTTCTGATTACTAAGCAGTTTATTTTTTGCCATCAGCAAATGATCATTCATTTACTCGTACAATAAACCATTTTAAGAGTTAAGTCTTGTTTGTCTTCTGTAGTGTTGGTTATAATCAGTTGTCTGATTCAATCTTAGAACTCCATGCAAATGGTTCCCATCAAATTATATTGTTAAACTATGGCAATGATAAATCCAGTTAATGGTTTATGGACTATTCTATAGTGTAGCTACGGAGACAGTTTTGATAAGTCAGGTAGCTATAATTAAGCATGCAGATATATTACTACATCGCTTTATTTGAAAAACCATTAGTGTTGCTTTGAGAAGTGTTAGTCCCTGTTAGAGATGTAAGCAAATTTAAACAGAAAAAAAAATATTTTAAAATCTTGGTTTAATTTAAAAGTTAATGCTGAAAAGTGTACAAATGAAATTTGCTTTTCCTTATATTACTTCTAGTGATGACTGTCATGAGAGCAATAGGCTAGACATGGGATTAAAATTGTGTTAGTTATGTAATTTACCAACTACTATACTGCAGTTCCACTCTTTCTTTAGAGTGCTGACTTAAACTATAGACTTGAGAATTCTTACACCTTTAAGACATTTTGCTAAACAAATATTAATTTAATATTAGGAGTTACAGATTGGAAACTATAGCTTATATAGTACTTACAGTATTTTAAGGACTGAATTTAATATAAAATTAAATCTGTCATAGAAACACATACATTGAATCTTTGAAGAAATACTTTCCTTCTAAATCTTTTGATTTAGACAAGCGTTTTAATCAAACGTGCTCTGAATATATATCGTGAATGTCAAGGTGTGACTGTGTCTTGAAATGATGCTTTAACTTGCTATGGGAAGTTATTGTGCTGACTATAAATTACATAACTTCCTCATGCTAAATAACTCCCAAATGAAATCTAGACAAGTCATTAAGGAAATGAAGCATTGGTTTAATTCCATTTAATTCCATGTGTTCTGACATTATGGAAGGCCACCTCTTGGTGTTGATTGAAACTTTTTAGGACAAATATGTTGTCAGAGAAATCCGATTATTTTTCTGTAGATGCACAGATGTATAAACTTACACCGAGTTGCCACCAGGGTCCTGTGAGGGATGTTTGCATATTGACCAGCCTTTCCTGGATCCTGAGCTTGAACGTTCCTCTGGTATTGTGGGTCAGAAGCTCATGATTATGAAGCCTGGTCTGTGTCTAAATAGTTTTTACCCAGGACAGTCGTCCTTTCCATGGTGGTGTCCCCTCAAGATCCCTGGTGAAACACATTTGGTCCACTTTGTGTTCATTATAGACCTCTGCTAGTGGCTGAAGAACTTGTTTTATGAGGAGTAGGTCACACTTCACAAGTGCTCGTGTCAGCCATCTTGCTCTTGTACATTCGTTTGGTGAATGTACATTCAGGAGTTGGGTAAGGCTTCAATCCACATAAGGCTGTCAAATGTAATTTTTTAGATTTGATTTTTTTCCCTTGTTTGATGCGTGACTTCCTCACCTGAACCGTAGTTGTACGGAAGCAAACAAACAAACGTTATTATTTTTAAAACTTCTTTTAAATACTGTGTTGTCCAATGCCTTCAATTTATGATCAGTGAGTGTGAGCAGAGTTTGTGAAGAAACAGAAGCCTCATTTTCGTTCCACAACACATTTGTCTTTTCAGCTTCTTGGTATTGGAGAAGCTTGTACTTGGGAGGTGAAAACCTAGCCTGTGTGCGCCTCTGACTTAATAATCACGTATGGAAAAGGGAAATCTTTTGTTCCTGATAAGCTACTTCAGTTTTAAATATTTTTCAGGTGGGATATTTTTGGTCATTCACTAGAAAAGTTTAAGTCATTAACAGAGTCAGAAAACTGCCTTGCCTTGGCATTCTTGGGGTTTTGTCTCTAGATAACACAAAGCAAACTCTCATGCCAGGTAGAGCTGAGCTTCCTAGAACACTTCCACCCTGTCAGTATGGTGAAATGACACGGCAATTTTGATAAATAGTTATTGTTTTTAAAAAGGCTCTTCAAATCCTTTATTGATTAATGGTGAACCAGGGCTAAACCATCTGTCATAAAGAACTTCTAAAGAGAAATAGAGCAGATCTTGCACCTCTGTCCGTTAGGAACCAGTACCAGTTGGTGCAGGACGAGTGCCCAGGGCCGTTAGCTGCTGTTACGGCTGGAGGGCAACGTGTGCCTCGTGCTTCGGGGTTCAGTATGCCTCCCCTTCTGCGTTAGCATCCAAGTCCATCAAAAGTTGGACTTCCTTTTTTCTTCTGTGAAAACTGCCTGGTAAAAGGAGAAATTTGTGAGCTATTTATCTTTCTTATATATTCAGGATCTAAAGAGTGATCTGGGTCTTTCTCATTTATAAAAAAAAAAAGTTATGAAGCTCAGCTGAAGAACAGGCGGTTTCTCTGGTGTTCTTATATATAAATATATATTTATATATTCTAAATATATTTAGTATATTAAAATAAAATATATTTGTAATAGATTTAGATATTTCTTGGTACTTTTATTTTGCTGTTAGGTTTTTTTTTTTTGTGACTGGAGTAACATATCTTGGTCAATTTTCTATGACCACTCCATGTAGAAAGCCCTACAGTGTGTTTTATTTGTCAGATGTGGCCAAGCCAAGCAAGGGTTAAATAGAGCCCTTGAAAAATGTCAGGTTATGTAAAACCATATGCCAAGTGTTTTTAAAGTGCAAGACATGTGAGAAAACAGGTCATAAATCACTGTGTCTCTAGAAGATGAAGTCTTCACTATTTATTATTTACGCACCACTTTGATTTGCCAGTAAGGAAGCTCCTTGTTGGGATAAATACTGTAATTACAGTGATAACATACTGGGGGCTGCAGCATCCACCAGCGGGGCCAGCTGAGAGAACAAGCACTCTTAACGTGTTTTCAGATACGAAGGTGAGCATTTGTCTCATAGTAATTGCTTTCTTATGGGAAACTATACATAAGCCATTGAAGAAAGAAGGAAAGGAAAAGAGAGGAAAGGGAGAGGAGAGTTGTTAAAGTTCCTCAAGGAAAGATTAATACTTTTTTTTTTCTCATGTATTCTTTAAGGGCAAATAAAAGCAAAGAGATTTTTTTTTTTCCAAAGAGTTCTTGACAAAAAGGTTTTAAATTTCCTTCCTAAAGACATAATTTCGTGTGCATCTGTATAAAAATGTGTGTATATATTTTTGTATGCGTATATATGTACATATTTGGATCTAAATATCTTTATAGTTGTGGCCAGAGCGGGACGACTGAAGGCAGACAGAATGTGAGCTTTTCCGCTCTGCCCCTGTTTGGACACACGCGTGCGGGCCAGTGCCCCAAATCCTTTGAGAAGAGGCTGCCAGGTGGAGCAAAGTGACTCCGTATACCTGCATCTCAATATGTGAAAAATACAGGTTTGATACACATCTAAAAGGCTTCCGAGTGATCTGGGACTGTTTTAAAGGTTTTCATGAGATCACCTGTTTGATTTTAATTAGTTGCAGATACCAGCTTTTCCATTGCAACCTGCTGATGCTGCAGAGCAGCTCACTGAGTCGATTAGTTGTGGTTCAGTCCTCTCTAGGGCTGTGTCTTGCTGGCATTGAAAATAAATTTGCTATTCAAGATCATAATAATCACTTAAGAAGTGACCGTTATTTTGTGACGTAGCAGTGTGTGTATCTGCAAAGCACGTTCAGCAGTCGGGAAAGAGCGGCTGTGTTCTCCAGTTGCACTTGAATTTCAAGTAAAACTTTTCGATATTTCTTTCTATGTTAGAGAAAGACTTGAAATACCAGTGTGGAAAGTTTAGGCTTGCTTTTTTTTTTCTTTTTCTTTTTTCTTTTTTTTTTTTTCTCCCCTGATGGTGTTTATTCCTTTCTTCTAATCTGTAAGATGTTGGTGTGTTTCCTGGGGACAGCACACTGAACCAATGCTCTGTCAGCTTGGACTTTATCCCTGGACTATTCTTTTCTGGTTTTCTCCTGAATAAGTCACTGTTTCTGCTCATTTCATGTATAAAGTGGGAATAACAATACTGTGACTCCCATTGAAATAAAGTAGAAAATTCTTCATGAAAATCAATCAGTAAAATCTGTATGTTAGTGAACTGGGGTGAATTCCCTGTTTTCTTTCCCTAAAGAAGTTGTCTTGAGAATTTTCTTCTCAATGTGAATAAGAGACCTGTGGAAGCATTGGATATCTTGTCAAAAGAGTAAAAGATGCTGTCTGAAGTGGAAGCATATTGTAAATTTCATAGGCAAAAAAAGGACTTAAAAATTTTTGAGATGTGTGATTTTTTTCTCAGTGGGAAGAGACGAGAGAATTTTATTCTCTGACCACATTCATGGAAGCTGTTTCATATATAATTTTTGTCAGCAAACACTTTTCCCCCACAGATTCCCTAATTCTACATCTCGTAAGGCATGGATGACTGTCTTTGAATAAGCTTTTCCAAAAGATGATGTAGCAGACTCCTGGTACAGGAAGTTTGGTGTTAGGGATTCATTCTCTGCCATTTCAAATATGTCTTCATCCACATCTAGCACAGCTCCCTCCTGCCAGCGCAATTCCCACAAGCTCTGTCAGAGACGAATGTGGAAGCATACGAACTGCAGCAGGTATGAGTAGCAGAAGACACGATGAATAGCTCCTGAGGGTGTACGACACGCGGGAAGACAAAGGAGATAACACTTGAGCTCACAGGGAAGAAGCATCATTTCTCAGCATGATTAAGTGCTTCCACGGAGCTGTGGCGGCTACAATAGCACTTACATCTGGTGACTTAGCTTTTATAGAATTCTTTTGCCAGATTTTTCAGTATTTCAGTGAACATATGTACGTTTATGTTGGAGAAAGGAGTTTGCTTTAATGTCATCCCTTCCGAGACACACTTGGTAATAAAAAACTCCAGACCATGCCTTACATGAGGAGTGAACTCAAAATGCTATGCTGAATTTCAGACTAACACTATTTATCGGTTGAGAATACACCTGGGTTTTTGAAAAAATGAATATCCCAGTACATGATTAGTGTGTGAAATTCAGGTGTCCTGAGTTTGTTATTTTCTTAATTTTAGGTCCTGATGTCTTTTGATTTTTGTCACTGAAGTGATCAGAGTGGAATGGAGCTTCATGCGTACAGGTTAGGGAATGTAAGGAATTGGTGCCATGTGTTTCCTGTTGTGGGAACCTGTATGATATCATCATCGGAGAACATGCTCAATATGCCTTCCAGACTTGGCATGCTCTTCAGATTGCGTGATTGGTTGAGTCTGGGTCAGTGCAATATTCATATTCCCTTGGGTGCACAAATATTAAGATATATAAAACATTTGATCCTTAAGCGGAAAGAAATTAAAAAAAAAAACCAAACCAAACCAAAACAACAAGCCTTTATATTCCTGATGAAAATGTATACAGTATCTCATTTAACGTCTTTTGCCATGGGGACTGTAATAAACTTCCTATTCAGTGGACCACTAATTCTTACCTATCCATCCTTAGGTACTCACAGAAAAACATATTTTGGGTCCCAGTTGCTAGGAACAAAGCCCTCCTTCTGTCCGCATATGGATAACAGCTGTCATTACCACTAGCCAGTGGGTCTGCTGTCCCAGTCCTTTATCTGTCCAACTCCAGACACTAATTCAAAAAATAAGAATAAATAATCAAGGCATGTGGAAATGAGGCCAAGCTTTTTTATTTACACCACCTGTTGCCTTTTATAGGGTTGGCACAGTTAGTCTAAGCCTCAATGGCTTTCTAGATTTCATGATAACAGGACTTTCTGAAAAATGTCTTTGCTGTTTTTTGGGTAACTCTTAATTTTATTTTCATTAAAAGGTTAAAAGTAAAACAAAAAATATCATTGCGCATCTACTGCAAAGCAACAGGGAAAAGGTTTGAAGGGACTGGAACTGTGCAGGTTTTGACCATGCAAGCTGAATGCATTCAGCTGTGGGATTGCGGTTCCCCGCCTCTGTTGATGCCTGTGCTGATGCAGGGGACGTTAAACACCTCATGGAGAAAACTGTCCTAACTGTGCTCCTCCTCTCTATTCTTTTTCCTTTTCTACTGATTTCCGTACTCACTGCAATTCTCTTTAAAATATCGCTGGATTTTCTAAATTTTCTAAATGTAGAGTGTTTGGGGCGGGGAGTGGGAGGGGAAGAGGGGAAAAAAGCCTGTCTTCTTAATTTCTGCCTTATGAAGCTGTGTCAATTTAAGCTGAGATTTTCTAATGTTTCAAACCAAGCAGAGCTTGCATGTTCACTATTTGATAGCAAGATCAGGCGAGTCTGGGCTGGCTCGGGTAACGGGGGCTAACGGCTTGGTCACTGGTGTTTTGAGATTGCACTGACCCAGAGCTGCTCCGCACAGCCATGTACAGCTGTGCTTCTTTAGGTGTGATCTTGGAAATAGATCCCTTATGTGAGGTTTTTAAGGCACACCTAAGTGTGTCATTTTTGGATTAACTGGTACAGCTGGAAGAAGTAGATAGGCTTTGGAGAAGGCAGACTCTTCTTCAGGTGAGACAGTTTGTCTGGTTTTCCTGACTATGCTAATTGGTTTAGTGAATAAAATTTTATCTGTCTAGAAACTGTGTCTTACCTTTGTCCTTAAACAGTCACAAAAATTAAACCTTGTTTATTTTTGGTTAGAATTTATATCATTTTTGTGTGTTGAAATTTAGAAAGCTGGAAAGGGGACAAAACGATCTAACAGTCTTAACTGAAACTCTAGAATAATTTAGACTGGAAGGGATCTCTGGAGATCATGAATTTCAATGCCCCTCTACAGCACCATCAGTTATAACAATTAAAAAATAATAATACTATCTCCATTCTGTCAAGGGCAAGTAATGTATTTGAACTCTGAAGAACAGAACATGTTTCTTGCAGATGTATGCATCTTGATCTTAACATCCAGTTCCAGCGCCTGGACTACTCTGCATCCCCCGTGTGCTGTGGCCGGCTTTGCTACCTGTGTCCACAGAGCCGGAAAACGATGTACTGGAGTCCCCTGCGTTGGTGACTTTATGTGCTATTTAAGAAATAATTAATTGCTTTCTTGAGACTGATTGTTCTCTAGGTTTACAGGTATGTGAGTACAGGATAGAAAGGAGAAATGGAAATACATCCTCTTGATCAGCTATATGCATATTTTAATCTTAATTTGAAGTAATTACTTTCTTGCAGACCTGCCAATGATTTCTCATTTCTGTGTGTTAAGAAAACATTATAGAGTTAAAAAAAAAATTTAATTAAAAATAAATTATTTTTGTTAGTTCTACATAGAACCACCTTTTCTCCACTGAAAGTTTTTGCAGGCTGTGTGAAATAGCTAATCATGGAGGGCTTCTATTTGCTGGGTTTTTTTCTTAATCATTTTAGCAAGGGTGCCATACAACATGTGATATATATGACATATATAACATCTATTTATAAACCTACATATTATACTCAAACCAAACATCCATACAACAAACCTTTGACTGTTTAATTTTCTGGTAAAACGCCCCAACTGAAAATGAGCCCAGCTATAGTTTAAGTGACTTCAGTGCCGTGCCAGATGGATAGTCTGAGCTTGCACCCCTGTCAGCGCTGCTGGGGTGGAAGGTATGCAGGGACACAGGAGGAAACAGGGAGCTGAAGATGAGGTAGGAGTCTACAAATATTTGTTGATCCAGAAGGGATAGCTGAAAGGCTTGTTCCAATGCAGAACTTGTTCATAGGTGCACAGTTGCCACTTTCTTAAAGCACAGGGGGTTTTTTAAACCTTGATGCTGGAAAGTGAAGTGACCACTAAGCTTCGTACACCTTCTTTTTCAGTATATTGTGCCAAATAGAATGTTTTTTTGGTAGGTAACAGGGAGCTATAATAGTCTGTAGAGGGAAAAGAAAATGCTTGGAGCTAAGTTCTCACCAAATAGGTGTAATTATGTTGTATGTAAAGAAGAAAAAGCATCATTCTTTGAAATCTGTTGTCTTTTGGCAGCACATGTTCAACTGTAGAAACCATACACACCACCAGAGACAATGTTATTCTCATAATTTCTTTTTCTTAAAACCTGCATGTTGAAATTAAATTAAAAAACCTGCCTGTTCTGATGTGTCTTTTCAAAGACCATGAGTGCCTCTAAGTGGCAGGAGTAAATAGAGTGTCAGAGTTAAACCTTTATGTACTGCATTCCAAATGGACTGAAAAGTCAACAAATCTGTACTGAAAAGATCTCTCCGTTTGCCGTTTCCTGTGTTGGTACTACCACACTTTGGAGAAAAGGAAACCAAATGCAGGCATTGAGCGTGATGTGAACACAAGGAGATGCTGCAGCTTCCCCAGGTGGAGTCATCTCTCCACTTTCAAGACTTCCTCAAACATACTCATTTTTAGCAAATACATGTCAGGAGCCACACCTGTGTTTTTCGGGGCCCCTAGAAATATTCACATATAATCATATTCTATGATTTGATGATTCAATGGTATTTTTTGACTTGTAGACGCTGTTTTAGAGTAGAGCAAAATGTATTGAAAAACTATTAATGTTTCAGTTGCTAATTTTTTGTCTTAATTTATGGCCCTACTCTCCGTTCAGTAGATTTCCTGTAATGGGCACCTTATGGGGGAGGTGGGCATTGAAGGTAAAGTGTTTGAAACACGCAGTGAGCTCAGTATCTGTTACCTTGACGGAGTACGACAGTGTCTTCGGAAGAGGGTGCTTTGGCTAGGTACTTACCGACGGTGCAGTCCATCCCCTTTACCGAGGCTCCAAGCCTTCACTGTGATGTGAACGCTTAGTTTTGTGATGACGTTACTGATTTTGTGTGCTGATGCTATCATTTCATCTCTTAGCCACCAAATCCAACCTTCTCTAAGAGTTGCAAGTCCACCCCACAGTGACAGTTCTCTCTAGCCAGTACCACAGCCGTCCCAGAAGGAAGTGTCCCATTTTCTGTAGTCTTACTAGGGAACATCAGTTGCTTGGTTTTTCCTACGTAGTGGCTTTAACTAACAGAATAAATATCTATTAGATGCCTTACAAGGACAGTAGAAGAATAAAATTTCATAAATTTAGATTTGTTGCCTTCTTGAAAGGAACATTCCTCTTGCTGTCCCTGACAATTTCTTTGGCAGTTACGTAATTGTAATTTTGCTTTCTAAGATTTAATCTTGTTTTCCTATATAAATGCTAGTGTGAAACAAGTATTTTTTGATTAACTGAGATAATTTAAACTACAGTTTTTTTAGCCAGTAAGGAAGCTATATTCCACTGCAGTGACAAATTTTACTCCTCCAACCCTAAAAAATCCAGAACCTTGGTTTTCATTAATAGCAAGAGTGGGATTCCCTCAGGTTTTAAAACTGTACTTAAGATAAAAATTTATTTTGTATGTTCTCAATTAGTGTGAAAATGTGCAAATGTCACCGATTGTTAATTACTGGAAAGTAGAAACATGGAAGAAGGAAAGGAGGCCCGGTAGTTCTCCTTTGATGTGGAGGTGCTTCAGAGGACAGCAGCTCCCCATAAGTCAGTGCTGAACGAAGGAGGGGGGGTCTCCCAGGTGATAAATTTGTACTCTGCAGCCTGAAGTTTATTTTAAGCTGTGGAAGCCGAGATATTGGCCATAGGGTCAGTTTAGGAAAACACTGCCAGCAAACCAGTTATCTGGGCCTGGTACTACCAGCACGCTACAATTAAATACGTTGTTTGGCTAGCGGGTCGGAGTGGGAGGTGGAGCGGGGGTTGTGAGAGTGGAGCCAGCACGGCCAAACAGCCAGGCTCTCAGATCAGCCCTTCGATTTGCATTCTTTCTTGGTTTTTTTTTTTGTTTTTTTTTTAAAGAGGAGTGAAAAAGATTTGTTCATGTTGTCATTACCTCTTGAAAGGAGGTCTTACAAAGTGTGACACGTAGAGGAGAAGGTAGGAGGGCAAGGCAGGGTGGAATGGCAAGGCAAGATTGATCCTTGAGAGGCTCGGGGAGTGGGGGGAAACACGTTACACATGGTAATAAGGCGAGTTAAGAAAAATGATACCAGATGTGGCTGTAATGCCAACAATCAGCAAAAAATGTAAACATATATAAAGCTGTAGTAATAAAGCTGTTACAGCTGTAATGTTCAGGATGGAAAGAAAAATGAGGTCTCTCTTTTTAACTTCAGCTATATCAGGCTCTGGCCTCTACTTATATTTATTTTTTCCCTTTGTCCATTTCATCCTTTTAGTATAGTGATCCATCTTCACCAAAATTTGTTAGAGATCATTTCCCACGTTTTGTATAAAAATAAAATACAATACTGCCAACATCTTTCACAATAAATGATTTTATTTATATCACAGAACACTTCTGAACTCTTCATTATATTTGATAACCAATTAAATTTCTAAGTGCATGGAAGTGCATTTGAAAATTCATCCCATTCAATTAATGTCAGGCTTAGGACTAGACCTATCTTTCTGTCCACCCCTGCAAACACATGTGTGGCCATGATCTGTCTCTCCTCTTATTTTCTCATCAACTGTAGGAATGGAAAATCCTTATACTTTTTTTTTTTTGTTTATTTTTTATATGCAACTCTACCTTATAAATGTAATTTTTCAAAAGGCCATTGAATTTGTGTATTCCTGCAGTGTAGAGTGATCCATGCCTGCAGAAAGTTTTGGTTTTCACTAGTTATGAGTTTAGTGATTCAATATTTGACAATTAGCCTTTGTTTTTTATTGATTCCATGACTCTTCCTAGCTTAAATAATACAATAGCCTTTGAATAATATATTATTAATAAAATTTTCAAGACTTTCAATTATTCCCTGACCAGTAGCTTTCTGAGACTCCCTAATAATTACAACACATCAGCCTCACGAGTTTCAGCAGTCCTAATACACCCTGAGTGTGAATGACTGAAAAGTCATCTGGCTGTTGTAAGAGCTGTAAATTTTGCATGTAACTGTGCAAAAAACTTTTATGGCTTGGGAGGTTATTTCACTAAGTTTGCACCACACTTCTCTCACTTTATGGGCTCCTGTATATAGGATTAAAGGGAAATATTTTTTAATAAGCTATTTCATAAAACTATACTCTGAATTTAGAGGGAGTGGATACACTGTGATAGCACTTGAGATTTTTGATCCTGATTATTATACAGTGGTGTTCAGTCCTCTCCTTATTTAGTAAGGAAGCTTGTAAGATTGTTATCTGACAGACGTCCCACTCCGCATCAGCATTTCACGCGTGTATTCTTCCAGTCCTTATCATGGCATAAATAATTCCTCTCTTCTTTTGTTTTGATTCCTTGAGTGTACCCTTTATTTGCATTCAAGTGGGAGATACCCTAATGTGCAAGCAAAATATTATGATTGTTTCCATCAGGAAGGATTCAGCTTAGCGTGACTGCAGCAGGATTTCATTCTGGCAGTACATGAGGAGTGTTGTTTGTCAAGAATTGATGTAGAGAGCAGCAGGATTATGTCCACTTACTTGTCTGTGTAGGTATGCTAGGTGTTGGTTTTGCCTGTGACACTTTGATTTGCTGCTAGGAGTAATCACGCGGTCACCATTTCTGAGATGTACTGTTCTCCTAAGATGAAATGAGATCTGAAATTTATTGCTTCTATGGGTATATCAATACATTAGTTCAAATTAATTTCCTTATTCTACCTTCACTACACTGATTACATGAATTATGTTCAGTAATTCAAATTTTTGAGTCATGCTTCAGAAACAGTAATTTTTTTTATTAGTGATTTGAGATTCCTTACTATTAGTCCTTCATGCAAAACAAAAATCACTATTTCTGTCTGGGAAGCTTTTCAACTACCTGCATTTTTTCTGCTTCCTAACCTTAAGTATATAGAGGTGGTAGTCTTACAACAGGAAAGTGGTCTTCAGGAGGACCAAAGGCTTTTGCACACTGCTGCAATAGGAACGACAATCTGTCAGGTACTTCCTATAGTACGTAAGCATTGCTCTTGCAGTGGCTTCCTCCTCACACTTCTCTTGCTTATCTTTGATCCAGTGCCATGGCCTATCCTTTCCCCGAGCGCTGGGTGCCGTGAGCACCCGTGGTCAGGCTCAGCTCTCCTCTGTGTGCGGCTCACGCGGCTCTGAAGGGAAGAGCTGCAGCACTGTCTGGTAGCTGTGGTGGTTGCTCTCGGGGAGGTGCTCTGCTCAAATCCCCTCTGATGTTGTGCAATGCAACTTGAGCAGCACCTTAAACCCGCCCTGAAGCACTGATCTCTTGAGTTCATTGAGAAAGACTTAATGATGTGGAGTTGCAGAAGAGTGTATTTTTGTGGAGAGGGAATAGCAGAATAGTTATATAACGGAGGGAAAATAGATGTTGGAGGAGAAAAAAAGTTAGAGGATTGTAATGAGCCACTTCTCTCAAGTGCTTGTACAAAAATATTCTCCAGAAGATTTTGAGTTGAAAAGTAATGGCTCCTGAAAGCCATCTGATATTCACTTGAAAATAGAAAAAAAAAAGTTAAATACTTTATGCACTGCTCTTTTATTTCTGATGTGTGTGAGGCCACAGAAGCTGCCATTGCCCCACCTGGTTGCTCGGCCTGCGCCAATCACAACAGCACCATCAAGGGAGGATGCTGCCAAGATTCCCATCTCCGAGTCTGCTGGAGCGGCTTCGCTTCCTCCATCACAGTGCGGGAAAGTGGGGGGCACAACTCAGTGCAGGCAGGAACCCTCTCCAGCCCTTTGCCCTCAGGATAAGAATGAATAAATAAATAGTGACACTGTGGTCATGGGGGCAGGATGTTCAGAAGGGAGGCAAGAAGTCAAGTATGGGAGTTGAGAAGGTATTGCAGGCTGGGAGGAGGGAAGAAGGTCATTTATTCCTTTGTTGAGTGCACCATTAAGTTTGTGTTTTAAATTTGTAGTTAATAAAATCTTGAGTTTTGTCATGGGTAGTTCTAAGCTCTAAAAAAAACCTTTAAAAAAATCTAATTCTTTATTTGTAACATCTTATTATTTTAGTTCAAAAATGATACTATAATTTGTCTCATACCTCCTTATTTCCTTTTAAGGAAATATAAATGTTTTTGTGAAAAGAATCTTACACCTGTAGTAAGTAAAGTTTAAAATTTGCATGACCAATCATAAGAATATATATATATCTATATGCTTTTCTTATTCTGGGCATGAAATGGTGCTGGGTGACCTCACCAGCTCCTCACAGTGAGCCAACACCACTCCATAATTGAACACAAGATGCTCAGATCCAGTGGCAATAAATGGAGTAAGAAGTCAATAACTTTTCACAAATGATTTAGAATTCAGCCAGGGGTGAAAGGCCCGGTGTGCAGGGTGGGTGGCTGGTTACAGAGGATCAGCTCAGCCGCACCCGATGCCTGAGGAAATGGAGTAAACTCCGCTCATCCGGCCTCTCTCTCCCCCAGGTGTCAGTGTTGGTTCGCACAAGTGAGCATCAGCCTCACTCCTCTGGCTTCATCACCTCTGGCGTACCTGTGCCTGTGGGGTGGAGACGTCTTGGTAGACATCTGGGAGGGCACTTTGTCTGTAAATATTTTGGTTGGTATTAGGTGATAGCTATGGATATGTTGCAGTCTATTTCATTATCCATTTGAAACAACGCTCTTCTCAGCAGAAGTGTTTGCCATTCCTAAGTACACCCAATGTCCAACTGAATGTCCCCGCTGAACTTCTGACAAAACTAGCAGGAAGATCAAGGAGCTGTGGAAGAGTTTCCCAGTCTGAGGTGGGATCTCATGTACATGGCTGTGCCCAGGCCATCTTTCCTGTCCAGTACTGATCTCAGAAGGGCGGGTGGCAGTACCATGCAGGGCAGCGTGCCTCCCTTCC
Source organism: Tetrax tetrax (assembly GCA_009806455.1). Taxonomy (NCBI): domain Eukaryota; kingdom Metazoa; phylum Chordata; class Aves; order Otidiformes; family Otididae; genus Tetrax; species Tetrax tetrax. The sequence goes on along the minus strand of WHYT01017371.1, from coordinate 484,488 downwards.
TCCGCAGAGACTGGTGGCGCAGAGCCGGCCCAAAGGCTTTGCAGCTGCTCTCATGGCTGCTGCGTCCCTGCGGGCGCGGCTGGGTGCCCACGCAGAGCTGCTCCTCCCGGGGAGGCCCTGCTGCCACCCCGCTCCCCTGAGGTGCTGCCTCCCGGCTGGCCCAGCGCTGCGGCCGAGGATTCCCCTCCTCTTTGTTGAGGGGACACAGCTGAGGGCAAAGGACCGAAAAGGAGGGAAGGTGAGCTTGCGAATGCCCGGGCTGCTGAGGAACCAGAGCTGGAAGAAATTGCAGAAAACGTGAGGGAAAGACATGTCTGTCAGGATATTACGCAGTATCCCAAAGCTGGTAAGGTAAGCTACTTGACTTGTAGTTAACAAAAACATAGCGCCAATTAAATTTGTCCTAAATATGGTTTTAATTTCTGTGAGGCCAGTGGTGTCATTCAGCCGGTTGCCATCGGGAGCACAGGCCGGGGGCTGCCACGGCCCGTCAGTGCTGGTGGGCGTCCCTGCTTTAAATGGTGTCTGCTGCCCTAATGAAATAATTACAGAATCTCAGGCTGTTATCCAATTACTCTGACATTTCGCCATTCTTTGCCGTTAACTGGATTAAGTTCATTGTAAAAAGATTAGCTGTGGAATAGAGCGGAGCGGAGTGGAACGGGGCGCCTGGGCCGCATGGGCCTGGCGGTGGGGGCGGCTGCTTGCGGCACCCTGCGACGGCCGCGGGGCAAAGGAGTTCATTACATGCAAGGATGCAAAGTATTAAAAACCTGCAACGGTGTTGTGGAAATCTTATGCATCCTTGAGACAGGTTTTACTAATAAATAATTCAGAGTAGTGGAAAAGAGAAGTGTTTCTCTGACAATTTTCTCTTTCTAATTGCTGCCTATTGCCATCCACATTGCCACAGTAGTTAATGTCTGTTTGCTGGAGTAACGGAACATCCTAAATCTTTCTTTATTTGAAATGTTGGAATTCATTTTATGTACAATAGTTTGTGCAATGCTGTGCCTTCTCTCTGAAAAAAGAAGTCTTTTTAAAATATTAGACTGATTAGTAATCATTTCAATTATTTACTTCACAGCAGGTTTGATACTTCCATAACACAGTTTTTCACTTGCTTTTTTTTTTTCTTTGTTTCTTTCTTCTTGCTTTCCAATTTGATTGGCATGAGCATTATGAGCGATGGTTGTTATTAACTTGTCTGACTGTGCAGATTTCCGTTTCCAGCTTTACACTTTACTCAGAGTAACCACACTGTCAGTAAATATTTTTACTTAGATTATTGTGATCTTCCATGCGTGGTGGGCCTTGGTACGTTTCCTCTGCACAAAATCCAGCATTTCAGAGGCTGCTGGGGAACCACCTTCTCTGTTGAGGTACAGGAACTGCAACAGCGACCAAAAAAAGAGGGGAGGGGAAAGAAAAAGGAAATGGGCTTGTCAGAGTTGAGAAGGGAAAACAGTGTATTTAAATTGTTTTGAAACTATTTAATTCTGCTTATCTCTTTCCTGCCAAATCCTAGTCTCATTGAAGTCAATGGGATCCCTGCCACAGAATTAAATAAGGACATAATGGAACATTGCTAACATCACTGCCCTGGCTTTTCCCCTCCCCTTCCTAAATTGGTTTTCTTCCCTTCTTTCATTTTTATTTTTTTCTTTGAATGAAAGCCGGTATAATCATTATCTGGAGCTGTATTTAGTGAGTGTGATTATAGTATCTTTTTTCATGTGTATTTACTCTAAAATGTAAATCTGATTTAATTTTAGTTATGGATAAGATTTACTATTTTTTAGGCAATACTAGATGATTTTAAATTATATCAATTGTTCCAGCATCGTACAAAGTAAGTATTGTACTTTGAAAAAAAAAGTTTAATAGCTGCGTGCAAGATTTTTGTGCCCATATCAGAGCCAGGGTTGCCAGCCCGCAACCCTCCTTCCCAGACCTGGGCTGTAACTGGCTTTGGTTCAAAACAGTATTACTTGAATGGGAAGTCTGGCTGGAGACAAAATGTAATTGTCTTAGAGATTTCCTTGGTGGTCGTGTTTGGATTTGATTCACTAGCAAAAATGGCTTGTAAGCTTCCTTTTCAGTGAAATTTACACATTTCCACATCATCTTTCATTCCATATGATCTTTTTTTGGGGAAATTTCTAAATAGATTTTTAAAGTACTTCAACACTTATTTTGCTGTTTAATTAAAACATTTGCCAAAATGAAGCCATTCTCATTGTATCTGGGGTTTTGGTTTTTTGGGGGTTGTTTTTTGGTTTTTTGGGGTTTTTTTTGTTTGGTTGGGAGCTTATCCTGTTAGGAAGATCTCAGATTTATTACATTACAGTTTTCAAATTTCTGCTATGGAGACAGGTTTCAAGCTCAACCAAGAATAACCTTTTAGTCTTTCTAAGTGGGAGTATAGTTCAGCCATTAAAATTTTGGAATTTATAAAATGTACTGTGAAAACTTCAGCTCTTGCTTATGCTTTAGTAAGGCAGGTTGATTTTCTGATCAAAGCCAATCAGCACTAATTTATACATACTTCTTTTTACTAGGTGAAGTGCTAAAGAACTGAAACAGTACTTATTTCTTTTTAACCGCCGTAATAGAATAGGTGTAGGAAATAAGACGTGCAGAAATCTTTCTGTTGAAGTTTTCCTAGATTCAGCACCTAATTTTCCTTTAAAGTATACAGTTTAAGCTGCAACATTTTATATAATAACCCTAAGTAAAGCGGATTTTGACAAATTCCTCCTCACTGTGCCAACCATTGGCCAATAACTGTAGCCTTTCCAAGCAGGTTACACTTGACCCCTTTTTAACTTTTTTCCTACCTTTCCCCTGCCATCGTCTCGTGATTTTACGGGTCCTGTCTTCCCCATTTCCTAATTACGTCTGTGGAACTCGATCATTATATGAGTAATTGGAGGTCTGATACAGGCTTACAGCATGCATTACAATGTAATATGAAATGTAGACACTTCTGCTGTAAGTGGAAGTGACAGATCAGAGCTTACAAATTGCATTCATTCACTTAAGAACCACCTGGGACCTTTAAATTGATCACATGTGTTGTATGGATTATGTAATATTAATTAGGGTGGTATTCAATAGTGCAGCTGTGGTCCTTTTGATGGTTCTATTCAATCTCTCTTTTCAGGGGGCTGAGATTCACTTCTGCAAGTCTTATTTCAAGGGAGGAAAACTTGAAGCATAGCTATTTCTTCACCGAAATTGAGAAAGGTTAGCATAGGTACATGTGAATTTAAGAGTGAATCAAAGAAAAACAATATTCGGGAGGTCTCAGAATTGCAGGTACTTTTGCACCTATCCTCAACTTTTACAGCTTTACAATGAGCACTTTCCATCTCAAACCTGAATATTCTCTGTTTTAATTAAAAATAATAATAATAATGTACTTTATTGCCCTGCTACTATAGTGTTAATTTCTTAGATAAGCTGATGATACTTTTGTGTTTCTTGAAGTGCATTGGCAATTGTTACTGTGTATTTACGGCATGTGTGTATAGCAGACAGTCTTTGTGACTGACGTATGTGATCATTGTTAGAGAAGGATTAAACTAAGGCGTAGGTGGTATGTTGCTTGACAAGGCAACATTAAAATAAGTTAAATCTTTATGAGTAAGGCCACGTCTGATTCCTATGCTCAGTCCTCTTAACTTCAGCTTTTCAGCAATATTGACTTGGTGTTAAAATGTTTTTAGAAGGATTTGAACAGTCATTTTGTGCTGTATTTTTTGTTGCTCCTGGGTTAGATACTTATACTGAACCGTATATTATGTTAATGGTTTGAAGTTGATTAGAATTACTCACTAACTTTGCTCTAAAAGTTATTTTCTGCAAAAATGCAGAAGCAATGTTCTAGGGCTGATTTCACTTGCAGTGTATCTTCTGATTTCACACCTTTAAGCTCTGGTGTTTCTAACGTAAGCTAATACTGAATAGTCATAAAACAAAGAAATTAAAGGTCTGTATTCACTTCCTACTAATTGTATTAAGAATTAAAAAATGACATTAAAGCTTTGTAGGCTAATAAGCTTGACTGGGTGTTGGCGATTTGATCTGCAGCTTGGCTAATACTAGTAAATTCATATATATGACCTTTTTTCCTTTCATATATAACTTTCAGTTCAGAACAAGAAAAAACTACATCAGGCAGGGTGCTCACCGCACTTTCCGCACTGTTGGAGTATTAAGACTTAGGCAGTATAGTCTTACCACATGATTAATTTGCACAATTTTCCCCAGACGCTACGTGCAAACCCTATTATTGAAGGCCTGCATGAATGCTTTTATAAATTAAGAAGTTTCCTATTTTATTACATAGTGTAAAAATCGGTCATTAGGGAGTTATTTGGGGTTCCTTATGTTTTTTTTTTTTTTTATTTTTCTCAGAACTTGTACTAATATTCATGTTGGAATTACATGCTACAGGTAGCATGTCTCATTTTGTAGCCTGTTTTAAGGAAGTGTCCCACACTCTCTTTCTTTCCTTTTGCTTTTTTATTCAGTGCTGTTTGCTCTGAAGTTTGCAGCAAGTTTTCATAAAGCCATTCTTTTCCTTCTGGTTATTTTCAGTCTCTTTCAACACCAAAGAGCTGCACTGTGGAGTCTAGGCCCACGTGCACATTGCATTTCTCCCATGTGCAGTATTAGTTATTTCCTCAAAGCAATGATGCTTTTTAACCTTGCAAAAGCATTGGAAAGCAAGATTCAAAACTATGTGTATCAACCTCGCTCTAGTGGCACACAAATAACTTTTTTTTTTTTCTTTTCTTTTTCCTGTTGGTATGTCAGTTTAGTTTTCAGTATATACAAAACAGTTCCAGTGTGTACAATATCATGACAAATGGTATTTCATTTTTCCTTTTAAAAATACACAATGGAGCTTTGGAATAATCCACTAGAGTGGGAGAAAGGTAAAAAAATTTCCACTGAGATAACTTAATTTTCATTCTGTTCAGAGATACTTGATCAGGATATCAGAGATGTTTTATAATGTTATAGTTGGTTGATAGTAATTTTTCATGTCAGTTGCAAAATAAAAAATACAGATGAATACATATGCCTTTCATAGGGGATTGTTGTTGTTGAGAACTGCATTTATCCATTGATGGATGTATTCATATTGTCAATATTTGAAGTTGATACAGAAAACTTATTTTGTTTTAATCTTATAGAATTAAATTCAAGCAGTATCACAAAAAAAAGTAATTGTAAGTACAATGAGTTCTTACCATTCTTTAGTCTTCATATTTTTCCACATTTCTTTTGGCTAAGTTATATTTTGCTTATGAGCAGATACCACCATCAGCTGTTAGAAAATAACTTTTTAAAAAACCACACCTTTTGAAAATACTTTAAGAAAAGTAATTTGAAATTCTACAGTAGTATTGTTGCCAATGTGAAAATATCACTTCTGCATGCCAACACAAAGTATTACCTTACGCTTGTTCAAGAGAGCGGTGTTTCCAGAAGTGTTTCTGTTCGAGGATGTACTCTGTGGATTTTGTTTAATGAAGTCACTACAGCTCACTGCTTACCCAGCCAGCTGAAAGTCTGAATTCTATTTGTTATGTCCTGAATATAAAATGTGATTATTTTATTTTTTTTAAGTAATTCTCTTTTCTGAAAAACAGATAGTAGCTTTTATTATTCCTACAATACATTATAACGGGCTGTCTTGGATAGCAGTATTTAGATGTCTTTGAGACTCTGGATTACAAAGCATTCAGAGCAGGATCTTTTCGCCTTAATAGTGGCACGTGAATTTGTCCTTGCTTAAAAAAATAGGCTGCTGTCCGGAGGCGGCTACAGAATGGCTATCACCACTGCCGCTGGGCTGGGTGTTTGGCGCAGGCCTCCTCCGCCCCGGCCCCACGTCGCAGCACCACGTCACCTTCCTGCGGCAGTGCTCCAGGGGGGCCGGGGCAGCGCAGCAGCCCTGCCGCTGCGTGAGGAGGAGGGGGGTAAAGGCTTAAGCCTGGAGGGAACCTTGCTCTGCTTCTCCCAGGCTCTTCCTAGGCCAGCAGGACTCACAAAGGACCAGGTGGTCATCTTTAGTAGGTACTGGTGCAGATTGTCAGCTCTTAAGTACCAGTTAATTTCCTGGCTGCTTTTAGGCAGACTTTCCATCTCCATGAGAAATTTTCATTTTTATGAGAAACTAGAATTTTAAAAAATTATTGTCATTTGTTTTGAAAGACAATAGATGGGCAAGTTGGATGGCAGCGTTTTGTGGCTGTTGGCGTGCTAGATGATCTGTACATGTGTGGAAAAGACTTTTTCCACTGAGGGAGGAAGGTTTTAGTGACCAGGCCCTCCTATCTACTGTGGTACTTGACTTCACCGATTCCTAGCATAAATTCCTGCAGTATTTTGCGTTACAATCCTATATGCTATTTTTCTGTGACTATTTCCTCAACTTCTGTGCAGCTGAAACTGGACTCTAATTCTGTGCATTTGGATTTCTTCGTTGTCTTTTTTTTTTCCTTATTATTATTAGTAATGAAGTAATTTTACATTCCTCTCTTCCCTAAATTTCAAAGTGATGAAGGAGTAGGGAATATGCCTGTTACCAGAAGAGGCTTTGCTGGCTTTTGTTTCACTGCCACCCGGTGTCAGACCCTGCCGGCAGGTATCCTCAGCCAGTTGTACGGAGAGGGTTACTTTCTGGGGAGTCATTAAAACGTGTTCTAAAATTGCTCCGAGTTTCACTCCATTGCTGGTTTTGCTGTAGGTCTCAAAGCAGACTTCTGTAAAATCTACTGGATACATACATGTTTTAATCATCTGGCTTAATAGGGTGGCTCCTGTATGAAATACGCTGCATGGCTGGATGTTTGAACCATATTGTACTGCTGGAAAATGAGATTTCACTGGAAGTTAAGAGAGTGATATAAAGAAATGAAGCTAAAGGGCAATTTTACAGTCTGCTGTTTATATGAAATGAAAACTTTTTGGAAGAGTAAGACATTTAACTTGGAATGCTGAAATCAAATAAATGAATCAACCTTTTATTACCGAGAATGTTATTTAATCTTTTTTGGTATCTCAGCACTTTGATTTTCATAAAATTTTTCCTTTATGGCTAAGCACTGAATTAAAGCATTCCGTGATTTTTCTATGAGGGACTTCTGGGGTATTTTTGGAAGTAGTAGTATATTGATTGTAGAGTGTCAATGGGATTTGCAGTCTATTTACCTGGTTTGTAGAGATTTTCCTTCAAAATCACACCACAAGCATCTAATTACTTTAGGAGACATGTCTTTATATTACTTCAAATTAAAAAATACTAAGACTTCTCAAGACATAATTTTGTATTTTTTATACCAGCAGCTTTCATCCGATATAGTTTTAAATTTTGTGCGTATTGAGAGTAATGTTCCACCATCCAGCATAGATTTAATACCATTATTTTAGTACTTATGCTATAGACAATTTTTGGATAATGACATAAACTATTAAGGAATTTTTTTGTGTCCCTTCCTAAAGATAGTACAGAGGAAATGAAACAAAAAAACCCTCTGTTATGTATGAGAAATAGGCAAGACAACACTATTAAATAACTAGACCATTGGTAGTTAGCGAGCAAACCACAGTGGATTTTAATATGATAAAGCAACCTATTTTATTAATATTTATTTGATTTTCTCACTGTAACAGTTCGAGTTTTTAATCCATGAGTTCATAGGCTGCAGATTATGTTTCACTCTGCATAATAATACCATCTGTTTTGCTGTCTCTTGTTCAGGGTCAATTCAAATGTTTACAAGTTTACCAGCCCCTTCCTGTACCTCCAGGTAAACCTCTGACACTGTCACTGTTTTCATCTCTTCTCTTGTTAAGCGTGCTGGTTGTGTGCTACAGGTGGTTCCATGCCCATAGTGTCTATCAAGTTAGCTCCACTACAGCAATAAAACCTGTTGTGTGATTTTTTTAAGTCAGTTGTGTTGATATGGTTGAAAGCCTCGTATCTTCAGCCTTTTCCTGTGCAGTCTCTTGATGTTCTGTAGCTCTTACGCGGTGTTTGCGTCTGTCAGCTAGGACAGTCAGTGCTGTATCGACAGCTTTCGTGTGATGCTGTGTCCGAGCTCCTTGCTCATACTAATCTTCCTCAGGTCAATAATACTCAGGTGAATACTGAGAAAGAGAGACCAGTGGGGATGATTTCCAATGTTGTTACTTGGCTCCCTGATAGAATTTGTAATTTTCTGTACCGTGCTCCTCCTCGCGCTTTGTATCACCCTCTGTCTTTTCGTTTCCCTGGAATGAGAGTGCCTTAGCCCAGCGTTGCTGCAAGGGAAGCTGTATTCCTGTATTGACAACGGCTACCCCCCAAACCGTACTGTTTACCTGATGGATTCTTACTATCTAGACAGCTAAAAAAAATGCTTGAAATACTGGGAGGTACTAAACTTAATGTGTCTTCTGCTTGAACAGAGTCCTTGATTAGGTAGTATTATGGAAATTATTTATGGAGATACTCTACCTGAAGACTAAATAAATTACATAGAATGCATATTCTTGCAGCAGAACAGATCATTCATGTAGCTGCTAAATAATACAATTATGATTATGTTCTAATTTGATATGAAACTCAATTTTCTGTTAAATACATGTCTATTACATGTAGTCATGTTACACTGTCAACAGGTCTGTGGAAAAAGATCTTCATAAGCCAAGTGCCATTCGCCTTACAAAGCTGAGACCTGATCAATGATACATCATTTCCTTGGATTAGCTCCAGCTGTTCCTTGTGGACAGTTGTGTCAGCAAATGTCAATATGCCACCACAGTGCCTTTTTAGTCACCAGCTTTATTCAAGCATTTGAAACTATGTGAGAATTTGACTTCAGAGATGTTGAACTAGACCTGCAATAATGGATGGGTTTGCTCTTGTCCTTTTTAACATTAGGCAGAATCGAGTTGAGTGGAAGGGAGTGATGGTGCTGAAGAATTATGTGGCAGTTGCAAAATGATGTTTTGCATCCTCTTCTACCCTTGGCAATATTGCTAAATGTTAGGAAAATTCTTAAGCTGTGGATGTTGGGAAGACAGACTGTTGATTGCAGCTCTATGGAATTCCACCAGACTGTAGTTAAGCTGTATTTTTTAATAATTGAACTAACAAATAGCCCTTGTTAGCTTGGCTGCTAATTATAGTAGTTATACTAAATAATGCAAATAATATTTATACTACAGTGATAGTATAAATGGAAATCTTAATCTTGAAAGACATTGTCTTCTGTAAGTAGGGATCTCCTTGTTCATCTAAGTAAAATGAGTATTGTAGACTCTTCCGATGGGATGAAATCTAGGCTTCTTGGGTTTCAAAAACTTAGGCTACAAGTGAATTCTCCAGATTTTTCTTTCTTTTTAAAACGCAAGGACGGCATCACAATATAGGACCGTTGAAACATCTGAGCTTTCACTCTAATCTACGCTTTAGCTTTAAAGTAATTAATAAAGTAATTACGATTAATAGAATTCAGTTCTGAGTAAGACAAGGAGTGCAGACCCTGAACTCTTGCTTGTATCTCCAGTTGTCCAGTTTAAGGGATATTAAGGGCCCTGCATGGATTCCTGGGAAATAAATGTATGTAGCTGTACTGACTCTTTTGCTTCTTTTTGAGAGGTTTTTGAAGCGGCACAGATTGTTTTAGACAATAATACAGTTGCTTTAGAACTCAAGTTACTGTGAAGGGCAGGATATTAATGGATGTATTAGAACTGAAGGAATTGCTTTTGGAAACTGATTATTTTGCAGGGCAGTTTTTACATCTTTTGAGAGATATCTTTTTCTCTTTAGCAAACTAACAAATGCCTCTTAACATGAACATTTTGTAGTTGAGAGCAGAAATTTGGGCAGGTGGAAGGTTTCCTCATTGCTTGTTAGCTAAAATGTATCCCTTGGCACGCATGGAAAAGTACAGGTTTTGACAAATTACATTTCTGGGAAATGTCATGAGTGGAGAGATGACAGAAAAGCATGGTGGCATTAAACAAAAGTTTTAGTTAAAAAATGAGGAGTTATTTATGAAACACTGTTATTTTTGAAACATTGATATGTGTAAACCATATGTGTATGCTAATGTTAAAATTTCTGTAGTGTGAGCTTATCTGGTTGATGCTGCTCGTGGGAAGTGACCTGTGTGCCTGGCACATCATAGCATGTTACATACGTGGTGTCAGAGGGCCCAGGGCTTTCCTGTAAGCAAAAATAGTAGCTACTACATCTTTTGGCTCCTGTAGGATTCAAAAGTCCATTGGACTTCTGAAAATATGGCTCCTTTCAAGTGGGAAAATGAGCAGAAGACCATGACAAATATGATGCCCTTTTCCTAGGGAGCGCACGGAGCAGTTACTGTGTTTTCAAGGGAGACAAGATGAAGATTCTCAGTGAAAAGTCTGGGAGCGTTTTCACAGAGACGTCATGGAAAGCATGGTTTGCCCTGTAAGAGTTGTAATAACCATGTAAGTGACAGGCAGAGCGATTCTCTGCTCCGAGGGTTGTTTGATCGTACCCAGAAGGCAGGAGGGGATGCTTAGTGTGTAGAACTAGTCGAAGAGCTCTTGGGATCAGAACATCCACAGAATGCAGATATTTATTGTATTCATTGTCTCTCCTGGGCATGCCCCGTGTGAGGAGCCCTGCCCACCGTGTGTTTCAGAGAGTCCTTGGGGAACTGCTTCTCATCTCTAAAGTGAGCGCAGATATGGAACGCCTCTGATTTCACCCGCTCACCAAGCTCAGGAAGCAGAGCCTCTCTTTTATGATAACTAAGCACTCATGGTCTTTTGAACTCCTAGAAAGCACCTTTTGTTCTAGAGTGGAGCTGTAATTTTTGCAAAATCTCCTGCATTATATGAGGTACTGGAGGAAAGAAATTAAGAGTAATAGTAAAGTGATGGTGACTGAACAAGTTTTTGTGGTCTGTACTTGCTTTCCTCTCACGTTCAGGCTAATACAAAGTCAATTTAATTGGAAAAGTAAGCACGTAGCCAATTGTTATGTATGTTGAGAGAAAATTGTGTGCGTGTAATACAGATCACTGCAACAATGCTTTCCAGTTCATGGTGCTTTCAGGAGTGGGATGAATCTGTAGGTTTGCCTGTGTTTCCAGCGAGTACTGTGGAAGTGCCTGTCCTTGGTCGAAGAACAACTGTATAACTTGTTCCGTGTGTTGGTGTTGTCTGTACAATTTTCATTCCCCCCTTTGCCATGGCACAGTGGTGTTATAGGGAGGAACGTGCTTTCAAGGCTCTGGTGGGTGTTTGAGATAAAGTACTTTTCAGTGTTCAACTCACTCCTTGAATTACATTGAGATTTAAGATTTTCTGTCTTCTTGTCATGCTTTATTATAAGACTGTACTGATTCTTAAGAAAAACCTGTATTATACCACAAAAGTGTATTGAATGAATTTAGTATATGGAGCTGATTTTTTTTTTTTTTGTCTGATATCCCTGTCTCATAAGACCAGGTCACAGCAAAATCTGTTCTTGGTATCTCAGAAAATTAAGCTGTGTTAGTACCTGTATGTATTTATTTGAGCTCCTGAACTGAGACCTTTCAATGTGGGCAATATTTTTTAACTAATGCAATGGTGAGAAGAGAAAATCAGTGTTGGGTCTTTGGGAGCCAAGACTCCAATATACTTTTACTGCCTTTGCCAGTGGTTTGGTGTGCTGATAATTGGGCGTCTGTCTCCAGGACATGTGAAGAAGAACTCCCATGAATGTTTATTTTACTATTGCTACAGTATTTGAATACCTTAGATTAGTTGCGTAGGAAGGCAAGGTATTGTAATTACACTATTTTGATTCTTGCATGTCTGTGTACTAGAGAAATCCCTATTAGCCGGCACAGTTTTTGCAGTAAATAGCATTGGAGAATTGTGGAGAGCATAGATGTGCGATAGCAGGCGTGCCGATGTAATTGTATTTTGTTCTCCTGTACGCTGCTCCTAGGGGAGACGGTAATTGGAATGATTAGGTACCAGTGTTGTGGTGGTATTCGCTGGCACACAGGCAGTACTCAAAGCTTTGTCGCTTTACAGGGGAGCTTTCTATATGATTCACTCAAGGTAGAAGTATCTAGAGTAATTAAGAGAAATAAGAGCTTAGCTGTTTAGGGGTAATAATGACTATAGAAGAAGTGGCAATAGTAATAATAATTTGAGGTGCCTGGTGACAATCTGGCCCTGTATTTATTTCTGCAAGGATATAGTAAGAGCCCTTGGTAGTTTTGAAAGCAACTGTATTATTTCTCTAACTGACAGATTTTATGCAATCAAGCACTTTATGCTTAACCTCTGGTTGTTTTTGCCCTTATTTTTTCCTGACCTTGAGTAAATGATTGTCATTTTATGTTCTGGCCAAAGTCCTTGAAATGTTCCTCTCCAGAAAAGAACTCAATATCACTGTTCTGTTCCCAGAAGATTGCCGGGTACTGTGAGGGTGGAAACCATTTGCTATTACTTAATGAAAAAATGTCCTCTATAAATCACCTCTTCAAGTGGAGCCCACAGTGAAACAGCATGAGTCTTTAGCACTGCCAGCACTCTAATAGACTTATATATCCTGGGTACTCATTATTTGCTGGTTGTTAATTATAGAGTGTGTTTAAGACAGGAAATCTGGTGTGCTTCTTAAGGAAAACGCAGCATGCCCTTTCCTACTCTTTAAAGGGAGAGGGAACGGGCAAAGGGGGGAAAGGAAATGCCTTTTGTTTTGATTTAAAGGAAGGGACCATGTACTTCACCTACAATGAAACACAGCAATGTTTGAATACATGTAACTAGCTGGCTTTTTTACTTTTTCACCCTGAATATTGATGCTAAAGGATTTTGAGGCCTCTAGAGAGTTATTGCTGAGGCAGTTTGGGTGCATCTTTGGGAGAATTTGTCATTATGGTAAATTGTCCCTTTGGATACATGTGTGAAGGATGTCCCTGGAGGAGGAAAACTGGAGCTTTAAGATCTTTGTGCAGCTCCCTGCTTATTAGATCATTTAATCTAATTAAGTGGTTTACTCTGACTTCACGCAGGCATGAATCAGAAGCAATTCATCTTGATCAGTTGTATGAAATCATTATACTGGGAGTGGGGAGATGAGGGCTAAATCCAGTGCCTGTGAAACCTCCGGCTTCTACTCTCTGCTCCAAGAGATCACTTTCATGTTTTAGTTTGCATGTATGTCACTGCATAAAGTGTATAAATAGCTTTACAGCCAGGAGCACCAGCCCAGGTTTTCCTTCCTCCAGGCAACTCTCAACTGCTGTTCCCCAGTCCTGCTTCTTTCTGATTTTGTCCTTCTGGAGAAATTATTTTTCTTTTTGTCAATGGTACAACTTTAAGAGGCAGATTAGAAGAGAATGCCCTCCCCAGCATAGCTACTGGATGAGGTTAACGACTCCCTCCTCTGCTGGGGAGTGGCAGGTTTTGAACCCGCTCAGACAGAAGAGGATGTCTGATGCCAGTCGCCTGCTTTCCAGGCTGTCTTACAGAAGGGAAGAGTGGGAAGCTTCATCTTCCTTCTCCTTTGCCTGAAGGAGTGATGGCTCCTGTTTGAAAGGGAAGGCGCAGAGGGTAAATGTAGAAGGAAACGACAGGAAAAGTGGTACACAATTGGAATTTGTACCCAGGCTTTGTTGTTCACCTCTCTTTACTTGAATGTTATGAATACCAACAAAAAGCCCCGGGTTGATTATAAATAAGCTCGCAGGTGATCTTTGAAATAGTCATACATTTAGATATCAGGGAATGGAAAACTGGCTGCTATATTTGAGCTGTTCTGTGCAAAGCTGTCGTGCCCATGGGAGCAAAGAAAATAATTGTAACAACGGATTTTTCTTTTGGTTTCTTGCTAGCTAATGATCCTCATTTGTCAAAATGTAGGAGGGAGAGACAGCATTCCTTTCTTCATGAAAAATCTTTTTGTATTTTGATTTCTAATAATGTATGCACAGATTGTTCGGTGCACGTTAACTCTCAAAATTTTATTCTATATGTTCTTGGCTACTCTCAGATACCACTGAGCATGGAAGATGCTTAAAAGCTGACTTTATTCTGCTGGAGTAGTCTTTGTGTCCAGTCCAATGCATGTGTTTCACCTTGCAGCAGAACGGAGCTGACACAAAACTGCTGGCAGACTGCCGCTGTGGGCAGGTCCTTGTCTTCCTGCAAGAAGTCAAATTGTTGTATCAGACCAGGAAATCTTCTGCAAAAGTGTGGGTTATGACTTAAGAGTGCTAAAGACAGTTATCATAGTGAGTTAGTTCCTTCATATAACAGCTTTATTGTACTATAGGTTTTAACAGTGCTAATTACATGCAATTTATATCAATAATCTGTCAGGCTTTAAGACCAATAGTATTAGAGAATCTGTATTAGAAGCCTCTGTTTCCTTAAGAAAACTTGGCACCTTTGAAGACATTCTTGTTTTGAGTTAACTGATGTAACCTAGCCATTATATAATTTTCATTCATGTATAAATGTATATTTATATTGATAGGATATGGAATTCATTCATATATTTGCAAGAGGTGAGTGACTTTCCAAAGTCTTTTTGGTAGAGGCACTGGTATTGTTGGGAATTAAAGTTGAGACTTGCCTCTACCAGAAGTGGTGGAAGAAAAACTTTTCAAATTACTGAGATTAAACTGAAAAATCTGACCTGTAATTTTACCTGGAATATGTGTCAGTATCTCTGAATTACAACACCTTTGTTTAAGTACAGACCTGAGCCAGGTTAGTAGCACAAGTGCCATTCCCTTGTGCTACAAACCTGTGTGCTATGGTGCGTGGTGCTTGAGGTTTTAAGAGAGTATGTTTCCGAAGGCTATACAAACTGGAAAAATATGTCTGAAATTTATCTGACTCTTAGAGAAAAGGATTCCCAAATAATAGCAGGGTCACTGCCAGATCATATGCGATAAGTTTTTGAGCGTCAAAACTTTGTTACTTTTTTGATCTGTAGAGTTGGACACCTTCATGGACATCTATACGTGCAGGAAACATGTAAGATGAGAGGACAGCAAAGACATCTTGGCCTTCAGCTGCTGGGAGAAACGCGAACCTCTGGTTCCATTTAAAAACACACGTTTGTGTTCAGCATCGACTCAGGGGACTGGCCCTTGGTCTTATTGAGGCTTGTGAAACTTTGTCCCAGGTTCAAAGATCCTAGCATAGGAAAACTAAAGGACGTTCCTGCCGTTAACAGGACACTGTCTCCCATAACATCCTCATAGACAATCCAGTGAAGTATGGGCTAGAGATGGGACAGTGACATACTTGAAACCTGGCTGAACTGCCAGGCTCTCCAGCGGTTGGGACCAGCAGCATAAAAGTTGTCTGGCAGGAGTCAGCCTGTGGTGGTACCCTAGGGGTTATTACTGGGTCCAGTACTTTTTAACATCTCCATTAATACCTGAAAGGTGGGACAGCAAGCTTGCAGCTGATGCAGGGACTGGTGTGATACATCAGGAGTGCTGGGTTATGGTTCTGGGTGATCCTGTACAAGAGAGACATGGACTCACTGGAGAGAGTCCAGCAAAGGGCCACAAAGAGCATCTGACTTAGGAGGAGGCTGAGAGACCTGGGACTGTTCAGCCTGGAGAACAGAAGGCTCAGAGGGGGACTTTATCAGTGTGTATAAATAGCTGATGGGGGGAGTAATGATGAGCCAGGCTCTTCTCAGTCATGCCTGGTGCAATGGCCACAAATTGAAGTAGAGAAATTTTAGGAATTTGGAAACTGAGCAACCTGTTCTAGCTGACCCTACTCTGAGAAGGGAGACTGAACTAGATGATCTCCAGAGGTTCCTTCCAAACTCACATGTGACTGAGATAATGCTCTGTTCTGTGATTGTGTATCCAGCTCTTTGTAATGAATGCAAAGAAACTTGGTCATATTTCTGTTTTCTTTACACCTGCCTGTTTCTTCACCTTTCAGTGCTATTTTTAGACAGAAAAAATGTGTTGTGGTCAGGCTCTGGCCTTGGACCATGCTGCTAGTCAGAGTTCATCCATATCTCCTGCCCTAAAGGCTTGTTTTTCTAAGGAGTCCTCCTCTAAATATTTTTATTGCTTTGTGACCTTGATGAAGAGTGGGCAGTTTGGCCTGCCAGTTCAAGAATGGTCCTTCTGTGTTCAGGCCACCACCTGATTGCCTCAGATATCTTATTAAAAAAAAAAATAAAATCATAATTTTGTAGCCATTTTATGACTCCTGCTTAGTCTTCACCTCAGTCTGTTTCCAGATGCCCATGAGGGTTCATTCGGGTCTGCTGGTTAAGCTGTCCATGGAATTTGTTTATTGCCTCGTTCAGCACCATTACCTTAACCTGTATAAACGATGATGGTGCTAAATGGGCTCATTGCAATGGACACGGGTATGGGACAGCTCACCTGGCCCACCCTGGTGGCATTCCAGTCAGGACAGTAATCTCTGATGGGACAGCAGTGGCCAGCAGCACAGCTGCTGTTGAAAAAACAAACCTCACCCTGTGTCCATCTTCACCACACCAGTTATCGCAGCAGAAACTCATCTGCTTACCTGTCTCCTAACAACATGTGGTGGTCACGGCAAATTTATGGAGGTCAGACCTGTCAGAAAGCAAGTTGGAAATTTTGACAAACCACAAAGGAAAGGTTCTTAATGTTGAAGCTGGCAGTAGGCTGTGTTGTGTGTGCTATTAATTAGTAACTCTGTATTTGTGAAGTTTCAGTGGGAGCTATCCAGACCTATGCCTTTGCCGCGATCTTTCATAGTATTAAAAGGCCTTGCTTTAAAAAAACGCATCGCAGCACTTACTGCGTGACGTCGTTACGTTGTGCGAAGGAGTGAACTCCAGCTATGACTTTGGCCCGTGAGTTACTGCCAGGAGGTGATGACAGCCCTGCAAGGCAGTTGTGTGGCCAGGGCTGTGAGGGGCAGGGGCCACCCCTCTTTGGAAAGCTGTCTCAAATAGTTGGCAGTCCATAATAGTCGCGTACTGCAATCCCTCTTGCGGTGTTTGTGAAGGGACTGTTATTTGCAGTCTGATTTCCTGAAGGCACGCTGAAGATAAGGAGACTTGAATAATCAGATGACGTAGGGAGCAGCAAAGAATAAACTCTCCTCTCCACTTAAAGCAAAATATGGAAACAACAGACCAAGAACTTGGAAATCCACTGCAGGAGAGCACGTGGAGAGGAGCCCTGTGGCCTGCAAGCCCCGCTGGAGGAAAATGTGCTGGTTTGCGTTGACTGTGCCTCTGCCCCATTTCCATCCTACCAACCAGTGAGGATCTTGCTTACCGTCCCAAAGCAGTATGTTATTAAGTTGAAGGGATTAGATGAAAATTATTTGGTTTTCAACTTCTTTTCTGTCCTTATAGAAATAGCATCTATGTAAAGGTTAACATAGATAAATGTAATCCATCTTCTTCCATTTTCCCCTCTATAAAAAAGATTAAAGGTGTCTTGAAACGTTTAGGATCCGGGCAGTGAAGTACTTGGCTATCACCACAAGGAGGCTGAGGATCCTTCCACTTCCCTGTGGCTTTGTGTTTGTCGCAGCCTTCGGATATGGAGCGGGCACTGGTACGTCTGGTGTGGCATATACTGCCTCTCTGCAAATGCTTTCTTTAGAAAATAAATAGTTTGTCATGTCAAGCCTGTCCTGGCAAATTCACAACAAGCAAATAAGAAATGTGTGTTTTCTCACTAAAAACATACCGAACATCAGCTGAAGTCCAGCAGGCTCAAGTACTGATTCTCCTTTTTAAATTTTCCTCAGAACAAAAAGACATC
>WHYT01017371.1:431690-457969 GCA_009806455.1 Tetrax tetrax | reverse complement strand
CCTGGCCCACCCTGGTGGCATTCCAGTCAGGACAGTAATCTCTGATGGGACAGCAGTGGCCAGCAGCACAGCTGCTGTTGAAAAAACAAACCTCACCCTGTGTCCATCTTCACCACACCAGTTATCACCACAGAAACTCATCTGCTTACCTGTCTCCTAACAACATGTGGTGGTCACGGCAAATTTATGGAGGTCAGACCTGTCAGAAAGCAAGCTGGAAATTTTGACAAACCACAAAGGAAAGGTTCTTAATGTTGAAGCTGGCAGTAGGCTGTCTTGTGCATGCTATTAATTAGTAACTCTGCATTTGTTAAGTTTCAGTGGGAGCTATCCAGACCTATGCCTTTGCCGCGATCTTTCATAGTATTAAAAGGCCTTGCTTTAAAAAAACACATCACAGCACTTACTGCGTGACGTCGTTACGTTGTGCGAAGGAGTGAACTCCAGCTGTGACTTTGGCCCTTGAGTTACTGCCAGGAGGTGATGACAGCCCTGCAAGGCAGTTGTGTGGCCAGGGCTGTGAGGGGCAGGGGCCACCCCTCTTTGGAAAGCTGTCTCAAATAGCTGGCAGTCCATAATAGTCGCGTACTGCAATCCCTCTTGCGGTGTTGGTGAAGGGACTGTTATTTGCAGTCTGATTTCCTGAAGGCACGCTGAAGATAAGGAGACTTGAATAATCAGATGACGTAGGGAACAGCAAAGAATAAACTCTCCTCTCCACTTAAAGCAAAATATGGAAACAACAGACCAAGAACTTGGAAATCCACTGCAGGAGAGCACGTGGAGAGGAGCCCTGTGGCCTGCAAGCCCCGCTGGAGGAAAATGTGCTGGTTTGCGCTGACTGTGCCTCTGCTCCATTTCCATCCTACCAACCAGTGAGGATCTTGCTTACCGTCCCAAAGCAGTACGTTATTAAGTTGAAGGGCTTAGATGAAAATTATTTGGTTTTCAACTTCTTTTCTGTCCTTATAGAAATAGCATCTATGTAAAGGTTAACATAGATAAATGTAATCCATCTTCTTCCATTTTCCCCTCTATAAAAAAGATTAAAGGTGTCTTGAAACGTTTAGGATCCGGGCAGTGAAGTACTTGGCTATCACCACAAGGAGGCTGAGGATCCTTCCACTTCCCTGTGGCTTTGTGTTTGTCGCAGCACTGGTACGTCTGGTGTGGCATATACTGCCTCTCTGCAAATGCTTTCTTTAGAAAATAAATAGTTTGTCATGTCAAGCCTGTCCTGGCAAATTCACAACAAGCAAATAAGAAATGTGTGTTTTCTCACTAAAAACATACCGAACATCAGCTGAAGTCCAGCAGGCTCAAGTACTGATTCTCCTTTTTAAATTTTCCTCAGAACAAAAAGACATCCTGAATAATACCTTTTTTCTGACTCCCAGCGAAGCAGAGGTTAGAAAAAAGCCCCATCTTTCTTTTTCCATAAACTCTTCCTGAAACATGCTTTTGAAGCATTGGAAAAATTAGTTGGCATATGATAAATTGGCCACAGGCCGCAGGTGCAGTAATCTGTGTGCCTTTCTAAAATAACTCTTCAGGGGAACTTTTGTGTCGTTATTTCTTAGCTACTCGGGTTATCAGAATAGCTTTGCACAGTGGCATATATTATGCTTTTGTTTTAATTAAACATATCTCTAGGAAGAGCTTGTAAAACGTAGCTAGAGGTATTTTGTAGGATTTGAACGTGAGGTAATTGCGTTCTGTCCATCTCATTTGCATTCAGTAGCTTCTCACATGCTCTGTGAGCAGAGGGTGCTAGGGCAAAGGATGTCGGCGTGGGTAAAGATCACGGCTTTTGCAAGGCAGCAGCTTCTACTTCAGTAGACTTCTTTGTGATGTCGCTTCTATGTAAAACTTACATAGTACTTTACAGTGGAAGAGTGGCCGTTTCTTTTAGGAGCTTTGCCCCTTCGTTTTCCAGACCAGGTTCACCTATTTTCTCATACATCTTTGGTCTACAAGATGTATCTGTATTTTTCTTCGTGACATCCCCAGGCAGCATTCTCAAACACTAAAGGCTACAGTTTTGATTGCACTTAAATCTTGATATTTTTAGAATCACCTTTGAAAATATTTTCAGTTTTATTCCTCAGTAGCAATGCAGCAGATGAGTGAAGTGCCAAGTTCCTAGGAATTATCTGAAAGGCAGAGCTGAGAGCAGTAGTTTCAGTCCAAGGTAATATTAAAGTCGGTCAGCATAAACAAGTTTTAGTGGAAAGAGCATGCATGAGGAGATGTGAGAGTTTATTAAATGGGCTCGTGTCAGGATTCATTTGTTGTATTTACTAGGGATTTGCCTGCTTGCTACGCAAGTACGTTTTATTACTGTATTGAATTTAAACGTCATCTACTCCTTGGGAAGATGTCTTTTTTCCTTTTGTGTGCTGCAATTTACTATTTATTATCTTTCATCTAATATCAAAACCACAAATGATATAATTCATTGCCAGCATTGTGGTACTGCAGATTAAGAAGGTATTTCAGTGCAGTGACTAGTGCATGGTGTGCTGGTATTTTGGCTGCCTCCCTCGCAGCAAACAGGTAACTTTTACAGCAGGATTGTTGGCTGACAGTTGTGGTATGGATTTGCTAGGACAGAAAAGAGTGATTCCATTGGAATTTCCAAATGGATCTTCCAAACCACCTATACTGTGCTGTTATGTAGGATAAAGCCCTGTCAGTTGCTGAATTATATGATCTTTAACAGAGAGACTTTGTACAGACATTGTATTGGCCTTTAAAACAATTCTTGCAAAAGATACCAACTGGTTGACGCTGAGGTGTGAACTGTGTGTTTTCCAGGAAAGAGAGTTTTGAAGTTCACTTGAAAAACAGAAAAGAGATTGTTCAAAACTACAGCGGTGTGCAACCACTGCTTAACTTCCTGGGGCTTTTATGGTCATGTAAAAGGCTGAGAGATCAGCCACTCTGTGGAAAAAAAAAAAGCCTCACTCTGACACATATATTTTGGTTGACTTCTAAGTTTGCAAGTTTCAAAATATGCCCACGTTTTAGGAGCTTGTGAGGTTTTGAGTGTGCAGTACATGAGACAAACGATACACATTTGTGTCCCACTACAAATGCAGATATCCTTCCAACTTATATTATTTTAGTTGCTTTGTGTTGTAAAATCCAAAAGAAATCTGAAAAAACCTAATGGATTCTTACACATGAAACCTGATTACAAAGGGATGGTTCGGGAGTCAAAATTCTGAGTGGTTGCTCCTTCATGAAATCAGCTGTTCCATGCTTATTTTGAATATGTTACATGTGTATTTTAGAGCTTCTGCAACTAATTAATCAAATGTGGTCTGTGTTTCAGTGATAGCATTTGAAATCTAGATAATTTTTATATATAAACTCATAGTTAATATTAAGTTTATGCTCACACACACAGGTTACAAGTAGAGAGGGAAGGTGTGGGAGCTAGTGCTACTGAGCTGATCCAGTCCTGCCCTGAATTTTAATCATCTTGTCACCATCTAATAATGCTGTAACATACAGTGGAGGGCTCACATTACTGAGTTTGGGTGATTTGGGGGCAGTTTAAATTTTGCTTGCACCTTGTAAAGCAGGAGGAATTGGTATGTTAAGGGTATCATTTATCCTGGTGTGCAGCGTTTCCTTGTAAGCGTTGGTTACTGTGCTGGTAAGGATGGTCCCATTTGGTGTTGCTGCACTGGCAGTGGGGTTGTTGACTCGAGAAAGGCCGTACCGAATCAAGCCAAGCCAGCAGAATACATCCGTGTAACGTGCAGCACAGCCACCTCTCTTCGTGTGAAGAGAAGCACAACTGCGCATTCAATATTTGAAAAAATTTATATTGCCCCTTGCAGTGTGCACAGTATGTATTGTTTCACAGGATGTTTTATTTCAGGTACTTACCCACTTCTAACTAATCTGTATGAAAAGAGATTGAAAATAATTTCAGATAGCGCAAAATGAAAAAGTAAAGAGGTTTTCTGACCCATTTCTTGATAGAGGTTTATCTTGCACTGGGTTAATAACGCACATCACAACGCTTCTATTGTTTTGCGGTTCGTTTAGCTTCTGTTAGCAACACGGTTGGACTCCTACATCACTTTTACCTTGTTTAAAAAAAATAAAATTGGTCATTAAACTGTATTAGCATCTCTAATGAGCCCAGGCATCCCTTTTCTGTTCTTTTCTTGCCTGTAATCAAGAAGCCTCTGTAGGCCTCTTTGATGCTAGCATTAACCACACAGCAATGTAGTTAAATGCAAAATTTTGTTCTAAGAAATGATATGATAAAATTTTAATTAATCTTCTCATTTATTCTGATCCCTCAACAGCAAATAAATCCTTTGTCTAGAATATGTACTGGTGTATTCATTTATTTTAAGTTCTACTGCTTCTGTGTTAAAATAAGTATTTTTTTACTTACTGGAGTAAAATGCATCGCTATGATAAAGACAGCAATATATCATTCCTTGTGTTTAGAATCTCGCTACAACTTGAATGTTGGAACTTTAAAAACTTATTTTAATATATCTTAATTTTTCTTTCCTGTCATTACTTGATTTCATGTGAAAATTTCTTCATGTGATTCTCTTTTTCTTAATTCATTAGATTTGGTGCAGCTGTTTATTGTATCAGCTTGGCATCTGGCTAATGTAGCTCGTTTGAAACAAACAATATGCTTGAACAAACCCCTATCAAATTAACCCTATGGTCTGAACAGACCGGGACATGCACAGGATGACTGTAGCTCTTGCACTAAAAATTACTTAGCCAAATGTATAGATTTCTTCTGTTAACCTGTTCCCATCCAATGTGTGAAATGTTTAACAACATTTTCAAAACATTTTAAAATGCAATATTTTTACATATTCCAGTCTATTCTGCTGTAGAAATAAGTTTCTTTCTATTACTGAAGGAAAAAAGTAAAACAAAACAAAGAAAAACAAACAAACAAAAAAAACCCTGCAGCTCTGCCATATAAATAAAGCCGTTTCTGTCTTGTTTGGAAAGGCTGTAAATCCCTGGGCTGTATGTAACTCATGTTCTAGGGGAAGTTATAAATCCTTGTGCAGTTGCTGATGTTCTAAGCTTCACCAAAACTGGTCAGATCTCTGGATGCAGTGTAGAGGACTAGAGTATGTTCAGGCAGAAGTGACTAGTGTCATGCCAAATGAAGCATTATTACCTGTGGTCAAAGGCCAAGTAGCACAGAGTGCTAGGTCCTCCAAATCCCAGTTCTTTTGTGTTCTGGAACTGGACCTTCATTTTTCTCTCTGAAGTAACTGATCTTGGGATCAATGTGATTTATCCCTGTGATAACAAAATTCTGAAATCTTTGAGATGGCATTTCATTGTGAGTGTCATCAAAATCAGCGCTTGCTAGGACCGTGGGATGGGTTGTCACGCTGCTTAGCACAGAGGACCCATTGCTCTGTCGCTGCCGATCCTCCCAGTCTGTCCAGTGCAGCAGCTCTCTGAGCACAGGAGTTGGGGCATTGAATAATGCTTCTGGCTTGTTTGTGGGGTTTTATTTGGCTGTTTGTTTTTTAAATTTCTCTGTCAGATTGTCTTCTTTTTTCTTCTTTATTTATGAATTCAAGCATGTTATTAATCCTACCTGATGAGGATTGTGGGGTTATTCTTAATGACTTACAGCTGTTCTGGGTAAGAAGGGAGAAACATGCAAACTAAACATACAGAAGATATATTTTTTTAATATCAAAATACCAAAGAGTGTTACAGCACTGCTGTAATACCAGTACTCCCACCAGAGGCTTCATACATATGCATGATAGGAGACCACCACGTGGGAGAAATACTATAAGCATGGGGGAGAGAAAATGAATATTGATAGAACATGTCACAAACTGTGAATAGCCCTCAGGAAATACATAATCTCAGTAGATACACTTAATTGAAACAGATTACAATCTAAATCCATGCAGCTGATAATGTTTTTTATCTTGAAAGGTCAACTGGGTTTTTGACACTCCTAGTCTCACCAGAAACCTGGTAAAAGACATTGGGCAGGGTGTCTTCAATACATTTTATTTAGAATGGACGTTTATGACTGGTCGTTGACCTTGAGATTCCATTAGCAGTAATGAAGGGCAGTCAGTAATGCTTTGTGCAGAGTACAGTAAATGATGCATATACCCAGATGAGAACACATCCCCTGCTCCATGCCGTGGTGGGGTGTACCACGGCACTGTCGCTGCATTCATAGTTCCACTAACATCAAAGGAAGCAGTGCTACTCACAACAGCAAGACTGCTTTGGAAATATTCTTACTATACCACGTTATACTTAGTTTTTCCATTTCCCTTGTTCCCTCCTCTCTCTTTTCTCCCTCTTCTCATTCGTAAAACGTAAGACAAAATTTTTAATTCTCTGCAGAAAAGAGGATGAACTCCATTTGCCTAATCAGAGAAGGAGTTTAGTTGACTGCTGTCATAAGGAGATCGTACTAAAATGTTTCCAAAGAGTCCTTACATGAAAATGTTTTAAACTCCAGTTAATCCAGTGTTTCAGACTGACTCTGGTAAGCTTAGTGTACTGCAAGCACCGTGTGTTCATTCAAGGATCGTCTTCTCCAAGCTCAGCTAGTCCATCCCAATGAGCGGGAACTCAAGCAGAGGTGGCAAGGATAAACAAGGAGTCCCTGACAAAACTCATCAGGAAGTGTACAAGAGGTGGAAGCAAGGAAAAGTGACGAGAGAGGAACAGATGGATACTGTCCAAGCGTGTGAGATGGGACTGAGCGCACCATCCCTGTAGGCTGGGAGGGTGATTAGAGTCCAGAGAACTTCAGAAGCAAATTAAATCAGCTTCTTCATCCTATGACTTCCTCAGCCCCATTATGTTGTTTAGTTACTTATAATGAGAAGCCACAGTGTCTTAAGTTAAAAATTGTATTGGCAGTGATGGGCTGGCTCATACATGATGAAAGTGCAGGAGGAGAAAAAAAAAGCATATTCTAGGCTGCAGACGTTCAATCTATGATAGTGGTCACTGAGAATAAAATACTGCACTCCTTATTGGTCATCATAGTTGGGTTCAAACTGAGAGAATTTTTAATTCTCTTTATTTTCTTCCCTGTTCCCATTAATAATTATTAACATGGCAGTGGGGTTTTGTATGCGTGTAGGGCATGTGTTTGTTGTTGTTGTTCTTGTTTATCTTATAATGACATATTTCTAATTAATGTGTCCCAGAACATGAATTTTCACTAAAATAATTTTAGTTTATTAAAAGTGAATATATGTATAGATGCATATACTTCAAAGAATATTGACTAGATAACACTTCAGTATAATCTTCCGTGAAAGGATATAAGGACTTAACTAAAGCATGAGAATGTAAGCTGCTCTTAAATTGTGGAGAACAAAGGAAGTTAGGAGTTTCATATGTGAGTGACTTTTATTAATTGTTTCTCTCTCCTGCTTCCACTTGAGTAATATTTTCTTAGAGAGAATACCTTCAGCAACAGTTTGTTTTATCCTAAAATACTAGGTAAATGCATAGTTCTAACAAATTTACCCAAGCAATCAGCCTTTTCAGCAAATTAAAACCATAAAGATGGGTATTCAGACTTTAGAAAGTATCTTGTTTTTCTAATAAAATCGGTTGCAAATAAAAAACAATAACAGTTGACTGCTGAGATTTCATTGATCCCTGGTAATGTTGGCAAAAGCATGGAGGTTTTAAAGGTTAGTTTGGATAAATCTTATTTTTAAATGTAAAGTCACCTGAAAATCATCCATTTCCTTGAGAAAAGCAAGTTTTCTTTTTGAAATGAGGCTTGCCAACCTTTGTCATTATACCAAGCTGAAAAAGCAATTGCAAGCCCCCTACAGACTCATATTTTTTCCTTCAAAAGAAAAAGGAGAGAGAAATGAAAAGCTACCACCACTCAAGCAGCAGACTTTACCCATCTTCTCTTCTCCAGCAACTACCACCAAAAAACTTTTCCCGAGGCCCGAGGATCGTTTCCTCGTTCTTTGGGAGGCTTTGGAGCAGTTGTGATGTGATGTGCTTCTTCTGGATGCAGGCTGCTGGTGTGCAGTGGAGCTGGGTGAAGCTGCTGAAGCCTGAGCTGACCGTAAGACAACAAAGCTCAGGATCTTAAAGAACGTCATCTTTAAACTGGGCCTGGAGCATATGGAGGTTTCTAATGTTATGACCACAGTGTGGGAGACACCTTGTCCTTCGAAAATTTTCAGCTTGCTCTACAGTTGTTGGTTGATTTCTAAGCACTGTGGCAGGAAGGGTGACGAGACAGGAAGAAGTGCAAATGTTGACCTCTTCTTCCCCACCACAGTGGAATGTGGCAGGTCAATCTGCTACAAAGGCTTTTTTTTTTTTTTTTTTTTTTTTTTTTTTTTTTTTTTTTTTTTTAAATTAGGTGCACTTTTTTAATGCCTTCTGTCATGGAAGGAGCTGAACCTTTTTTAATTTAGGCCTGCTGAAGGTGTCAAATAAAATATTTTCTGCTCATAACCAGGAGCTTATGAAAAACCACTAGACGTATCTGTCTAATATTTTGTAACTTCTTTATTTCATGATGAAAAAAGTGATGTGTTGAGTTTTTAGGTAATGTCCTGATTCTGGCTAGGTCAGAGTTAACTTTCACCTGATCTGGGAGAGGAGCTGGAGCTGGTGGCCGCTGTGGCTGGGGACACAGCTGGGACAGGTTACTGATGAGCCACCAGCTGGGACAGGTTACCCAAATGGGCCCCAGGGCCCTTCCATCCCACGGACCCCCTGCGCAGGGTATAAAGGGGGGGTGGTGCTGAGGGGCAGGTTTGCTGCTGGAGAGGGAGCTGGGCACCAGGATCCCCTGTGAGCTCTGGTACTGTACATTCCCTGCTGCAGTATTTTCTGTTATTGGGTTTTGTTTTGTTTTCTTCTGTTGTTCTCTTAAACTTTTTCTTTTTTTTTTTTCATCTCAACTCATGAGTTTTGCCTTTTTTCTTTACCAATTCTCGCCCCTGTTCCACTGGAGGGCAGGGGGAGAGACTTCATAGCTTGGTCCTGAGCGGGGATAAACTATGACGGGTCCCCTGATATATACTGCCCTAATGCAAGCTGAGTAGTACTGGGCTTGCACTCCTGACTCTGGTTTAAGTGCTGGAAAATTCCCTTTGAAGTGGAAAATAAGAAATGCTATCCAAGGCTTAGGTGTGATGTGCTACTGTTGTGACGGTGAGGCAGAACAGACTTCGTTTTGGCACAGGTAGTCAAGAGTTATACCCATGTCATACACGGAGAAACTCTTTGACGTGTACTAGCTGCGACCAGACCCACCAGAAAGGTGGAGCATATTCCATTTTACGTTAATAAGCATTAAGTTGATCCCTTATCTGATATACATTGACTGTATGCATCTTTGGTTTATTTAATCGTAGATTATTTGATTAAAAATGAAGTATTTAGTATTACTGTTACACATTAAGAATATTTTCTTAGGTTCAGGCAATATTTGTAATGTTTTCTATTTCAGCCTGCAGAACACGAATTAAGTGAAAGAATAACAATATAATGCTGTGACTTTCTTTTCTGAATAATAGTACACTTAGATTTGAAGAAACATCTTTATTATTTTAAATAGAAATATATTCACAAGATACATATTCTCTAATTATTCTCCCTGGCAAGTGTGTTTTTAATAATAATTTGGCATTTAAGTAAATACCTCTTCATCTTGTAAAGCTTAAAGCAATAACTAATTAAAGCAGTAGTTCTGTTTTCTTTGAAGAACAATTATTTCTTTTGGAATGTGTTGTAAGCCTCGTTTTAAAGTAAATTAACCTTATTCTCTGTTTATAAAATTGAAGTGTTCCATTCTGGTGTCTTAATTTCAAGTTTACTGCAGCAGTATTGTTGAGTGGCATGAGCAGTGGTGCACTGGGAAGCTTGGGAGGCAGCTTGCAAACAGAGAATTATTTCCTTTTGAAGGTGTGTTTTAGTAGAGGTTGATTAGTATTTTTTAATATATTGCTGATGCTTACAGTTGTGTGCTGGAGTACTGTAAAGCACCAAAAAAGACTGGAAGAACTTCTCTAGAAAATATTTTCTGACAGTTCTGCACCAAGGGCAAAGGATTTTGCTATCACAGTAAAACCAGGTTTCCTGCAATTTGCAGAGAATACTGCCTTTGAGATACTGGCACAAAATGTTATCACATCTACGTAGTTGAGTTTCATGTTGTTGTCATGTACAACATTTGAATTGTCAAAACCCCCCTGTAACTTCTTTTTTTTTATTGCGCAGGGGGAGGAGGTCCTGAGCACCTCCTTTAGTAATGAGAAAATCTGCTCATTAGGACATTCCAGCTTTGATTCTGTAGGTTCTGTGATTTGGAGTCAGCTGTCCAAATCTTGGGTCTCATTAACACTGAGGGAAAAACAGTCTTTTTCTCAAGTGATTAGGTGTAATCAGTCAAACATTTAAATAGTCTAATATGACTTTCCTATTAAGGATGACTGATGGTTTGGTTCTGCATAAGGTCTTCTGATTAGCTGTTTTGCTTTTCTTTGAATACGTGTACCTCTCTGTGCATCCTTTTCCAAGAAGAACACAGCATATTTTATAACAAACTGTTATGGTTGGCTTAGATCAAACACCATGAAGAGAAATTAAATTTACTCAGTGAAATTTCTTCCGTTATTCTGTAAATGTGGAATGCTGCAGTAATTAAGGGATTTCAGCTTTGCTTCATAATATTCATTAAGCTGAACTAGTACTTCTTTTCAGTGTTAGGGGATGAAAATGCCTTTTAAAAAAGTTACGTATAGCATGTCAATTTGATATATTCTGTTTCTTGGGTTCTGACACTCCCTAGGAAAGCTAAAAGTTAAGGTGAGTTCTGATAATCATATAGCTACTGTCCTAATAGCAATATATTCAGATGGCAGACCTGGCAGCCATTTTTACATATAATGAAGTTTAGTCTTAAATGAAGTAAAAAGAAAACTCTAATAGTTTTTACTTCAGTTAAAAATATTACCCTTGCATCTGCAGTTTCACAAATGACCATGAGAATAAAATTTAGGCATAAATGAAAGAGGGGAGATGTTTCCAGAATGTGCCATGGGATAACAGGCCAGTTTTATGTTATCAGTGCAGACAAAGAAAAGAAAAAAAACAATTCTGAATACTGAGAGGAGAACACATTCATCACGACCTGAGTTTTGGAAGTAGTATTTCAAATAGTATATTAGGGCTTTAAGTGAACCATTGATGAAAAGAATGCACTTTTTTTTCCTGTATAAGCATAAATTGCATTATCTACAATTAGTATGTGAGAGCATGTTCATTTTTTTTTTCATTCTCCAAGCAAAAGCATCCAGCAACAGCACAACTCATAAACTATTATTGCTGTTGACAAATCTAGCGGCACTTTGCTCATCTGTCAAATTTTGCATTTGACCAGGCAAGTAGAATACCACGAAGCTGCTCTTC
This sequence comes from Tetrax tetrax, assembly GCA_009806455.1. Classification (NCBI taxonomy): domain Eukaryota; kingdom Metazoa; phylum Chordata; class Aves; order Otidiformes; family Otididae; genus Tetrax; species Tetrax tetrax. The sequence goes on along the minus strand of WHYT01017371.1, from coordinate 446,509 downwards.
GTTTGCAGAGAAAGCAGTGTGAGACAGCAGTTCTAGCAGGCAGGTCTCTGATTTCTGGCGAGGTGTGAAGCGATTGCAGCTGTAGGCACGTTCACACGCACGTAGTGAAGAGGCTCTGCTTACGGAGAGGTCTCAGCAGATAAATCAAGTGGAAAAACTTTGACTTTTTTGTATTATAACATCTTGCATAGGCTGGCTGGAATGGGTTATTTTTGCCCACAGTATAGTTTATTAGATATAAATTTAGAAATGTACGATGAATTAGCGTTTGGTACTTGTTTAGCTTTCCCTGTCGCCTGCTGCGGTAAAGGGGTGAAAAGCTACGCTGGAATGGTTAGCTGTGATGTTCACAATGGAGTTGAACACTAGTGGAATAATGCCATTTCAACAGGAAACAACTGCTTGTCGTTCAACTGTCTGAAGAAAACAGTGGGTACCCTAATTAAGCAAGAATTGTTTTGTATTTGATTTAAATAACACTACTTCAGTATCTGAGAATTATTGCTACAAAGCCAGCAAATTCTGCTTGTGTTAACCAACTGAAAATCAATTTGTATCTTAAATATTTGTAAGAATGGTGGAGAGAAGCAGGATGAGGCTTAAACCAATTATTCGTTCTCTTCCTTCCTGACATTTCAACCATCATTCTTAAGACTTTTTTTAAGCTAACAAACTGATTTATATCAAAGAGTTTATCCTTCACTGTCACAGAAGATGCTGCCGTGAAATTCAGCTAAGGAAATCAATTTAATGGTTTGACAAAGGAGAAAAATTAGATTGTCATCACAGAGAAGCATTTAATAAGGATAAGAAATAAAGCCAAGGCACTTGTAATGCGTATCTCTCACGGTTGTTGAAGTGTATTGTTTAAAATACTGTTGGTAACTTTGAGTGGGGAAAGTCTGGGGAAGCCAACCAGAAGACATTGACTGACATGTAAAGCATATACTGCTACATTTCTTGGTTCTGAATTATAATTGTTAAGTCGTACGCGGCTTTTAATTATAGTTTAGTAAGGGTTTTTACAACAGCCAGTACAGATCATAGAATGACTTTAAAATAAATACTTTCTTGAAATATTTACAGGCAAAATCTCCCAGCCGGAGTGTAATTTCAAGAAACCTGAAATTTAAATTTTGCAAAGGTTTTAGCTGAACATTATTTTTCTAATATAATTCAGTAAATAATTTAGCTGAAAGAAAAGATGAAGGAGTCATGCTCTTATTTTGCTCAGGTTTCTTTATATGTGAAGCTGCCTTGGGATGGTTTTTATTATCTTCAGTTTTTCAGTATTCGTTAGCGCACAATGATAGAGAGAACCACACGTGAACAGAACTTCTTCCTTAGTCTGTTTTTGGCACAGGAAAAGGCGCTTTGTGTTCTCTGGTCACCTGCAGACCTGCTGCGGGGTTCTGCTGGCACTTGCAGGGAAGGTACTTTTGTCCCACCTCTCATTGAGAATATATATGGATTTTTTACATGAGTTACGTAGTTCTCACGTGTCGCTTTTCATATGCTAGAGAACAGACGGACGATTCTGGATGAGAGAATTTTACATCCTTCTGACTGCAAGAGACGTTTGGTTTGGTTCTGTCTTTTTCTAAGGCTGTGTTGTGTACCTTTGTACTTGAGTTGGTAACCTGCAAAATTGGGAATCATTATTCTAGAATTTTCAATACAACAGGGTATCAGTGTTACTTAGCCTTTCACTAAGAAGCTAGTGAGGCCAGCAAGACCTGAGATGGCAGCTTGCAAGTGAAATTTTTTTTTTTTTTTTCAGATATGTTTTAATAGTAGTGGATTAGTATTTTTTATTTATTTATTTTAACGATGCTTGCAATAGCAAGCTAGAGCGCTGTGAATTGTCAGAGGACTGGAAGAGCTTCTTCTCCAAAATATGTTTTCTGACACTTCTACACAACTTCTTCAGGTGTGGTCTCAGTTTTGGAAAGTTATATTTGGCCAGAGGTGATGGATACAAAATTGAAGCAAGTCTAGGATGGGAGTAGAAGTCCCCATTGCTAGTGGGGTGGGATCTGTGCACCTCAAGACATTATGCTAACATAGTCTGGTATAGAAGTCTTTATAGTAACTGTGTTTGGATAGAAAAGTTTTGCTTCCTTCTTACTTGGAGAAAATGTGTAATAGTGAGCCAGCCTCAAAGGGGAAGGAGGGCTATAATCATTTAGGTTGAAGTGCTTCTTAAATCAAATGGTGTGCTACTTAGACAGAGAATTTGATAAGAAGGATTAGAATTGGAAAAGAAAGACATTTTTAAAAGCAAATCTATTACAAGGTTCATTACTTTATTTATATGTTCTCCAAAATCACATGAATGAAGGAAAAAAAAAATGAGAGAGAAAAATACTGGCTTCAGTTCAGAATGTCAATTACTACTTTTTTAATCCTCTTTTCACAATTTATTTGACATCTTGAACAGAAGCCAAAAAAGCTATTATAACTATAAAACATATTCATTGGTATAAATCTCATTAAGTTGAGCAATTTAATTAAGGTATTGACATGCTTAATTGATACGTGCAAGGAGAGACCATTTTCATATCTAATTTCCATACGCTTTCTGCTTTTAAAAAAACTAGCTCTGTAAAAATCTTATAGATTCAGCTAAGCCCTGTCATCCCAAAGGAGCACTTGCTACCATTTACCTTGATTTAGAGCCAACTACTCTTCTAAGTGGAGCTCCATTAAATGGATCTGATGTATGCCTGACTCAAACATGCGTCAGCTCCTCTTATGATCAATAGTGGAATATTTATATTAATAAAGCACCAAGTTAATTAAATAAAATAGTCTTCTGGGTAAACTTAAGATACTAGGGGATGGGCAGAGAATCAATATATTCTGCCATTTGAACATTAACTATGTGCTCTGAAATTTTATGTGGTCTTAGCAAAGATGCTTGCAGGGTGGAAGTCTCAGATGTATGGAAACTCCCAGAGCAGAAGGCTCCTCGGTGTCCTGTGCAGGATTTGCTTATCGAGTTAGAGAAAAACAAACAAACAAACAAACTTGGATCCATTTGGCTTCTGTGGCTTCATTCCTACAAACACACTGGAAATCCTTTTGTTTGGGTTGGGACTTTCCCGGTTGTAGGTATTTTCTCGGTTAACTGAATTATTCCAGCCTTGCTAGGGAAGGGGCATGCGTGAGAACGTTGCCAAGTAAGGGTTTGTCAGTGATAGTGAAGGGTCATAGGTCACCTATTTTGTTCTTGAATAAAGTACCCTAAATTTTTTTTAAATTACCTTTAAAATCAGATGGCCACTGGTGAAGGTGTCTAGTTCGAGCGTATTGTATGTTTGAACCAAAAGAACAAGTGTTCTTCAGCCTTTTCCAGCAGTGTGGCCTGCAGCCGCCCCCATGGGCTCAGGGGCAAGTGGTGGGGCACCCGGGGGCTGTGCCGCCGTGCCTGTGCTGAACGGACATTGCTGAGAGGGAGACTTCTACATGAATGCGTCGCTTTTGACCACTGTGGAAACCTACTCCTGTTAGAACTGTAACCAGAAGTCTCAGTCACAGATTCACATCGTTATTTTGCTCTGAAAAGACAAACTCTGCAGTCTGTGTGGCACTGATGTTATTTCTATAGCGTGCAGATAGCGTTTGAAGGAAGCAAGTTTCTCAGGTACCATTGCAAGGCACTGATACCACTTCATCTCACCTTTTATCTACATTTTAAGGCTTCAGTAAAATAAAGTGGAAAATGTTTCTGTAAATAATACTGACTTTGGTAACTGAAGGAGATGCATGCAAGGAAAATAAAATCTTAATTCAATATTAATAGATCGTTCAGTCAGGTTGGAACTTGTTCTGTGTAAATATGCTACCAACTGTTTAGTCAGAGGCACCATTGCTAAAAACACTGATAGCTCTGGTCCAGAAGCGAGCGGGTCCATGCCAAAGCCCTCAGTGAAGGTGGGCAGTGGAGCTTTCCTGCTCACGGGCTTCGCTGGCGGGTGCTGGGCTCCTTCCTGCTACCCTCTTGCGCTTCTTGCACTGGCTTTGAAGACGATGAGTTTACACTAAAGGAATTAGAGCATGTTCATTTTGGCCTTCTTATTTTTAAGAACTCAGAGGGTGCTGGGCTGAACAGCAGTCGCTGCTGAGCACGCAGTGATTACGGAACGTCTCAAGGCCGTGACCTTGGGTCAGTGTCTGAATGGAAGATTTCAATGAGCCCATTCTTTGCTGACTTCCCTGTGAGAGATGCTGTCTGCCGTATGAACTGAACAAAATCATCATGTAAACCCACAGGGAGGTAACATATGGATTAATGTATAGAACTTATTTGAATAATCAGTCGGAGTAGTTCTGGGCTGTTGCAGGAAAATGGCACTGATAACTTTCCTGTGACACATGATTTTGACCTGGTTGAAATATTTCTAATTACCAGGAACAATGGGAAAGCTGAAGGAATAGTCTCCTCTGTCTTATAGTTCATTTTGTTTTCTAGTAGCTAACATCAGCGTTTCAGCATCTAGTGTAGATATTGTGTTTTGTTTCAATTTTTGTATAATATAGGACCTTCTGAGGAATGTGTTTGATGTGTTTAATACCTCAAAATATACTTCGTATATGGAGAAATGTACTTTGGTGCTTGTGTAATATTACTAAACAAAGAATGTGTTATATGTGAAAATTCACAATATTTAATGGATGTAAAACTATACTTCTGCTCTATTACTGTCTTGGGTAAAGTGTTGGTAATGCATCCCAACCCTACCATCTAGTACTTGTTTTGCCTTTCTTCTTTTATGTCATCCGTATGTTCTATGATTTAGAAAGACTGAACAAAGAGTGCAAGCTAGAAACAACATTGGAACCATATGTGTTATAGTTGTATATGATCTATATCATAATCATAGGCACTTAACAGGGTGGGATAGGTTTAGTTAAAAAACTGCTTTCTGGGTTAGACATAGTTCCCTAGTATTTAGAGTTGCCTTTCCAGAAATTAACTGTTCAAAGAAAGGGCAAGTGATTGCATCTGAGCTGGGATAAAAACAGATTCCACCATGAATTACTTTCTGGAACCAAAAACCTTTGTGTATTGAACTGCAATGCAGAAATTGTTACATTTTTTTGACTGACTCTTCGTTTCTGCCTCTTGATTGCTGGTTTTCTGTATGTACATCTGGAAGTAATGATTGAATAAATAATACCAGAATGTAAACTTTCAAAGTTTTATAATAAAGTTAAATTGGTTTTTTGATAAGATAGAACTATTGGTGTCATATGAAAAGGTTTTAAATTTTATAGTATCAAATAGAAGATTTAAGGTGAAATAATAGTCTTTAAATTGTGTGGGAGTGTGTAATGTAGAACAGTTTGCAAGGTAACCTGCCTCCTTGTTCATTGCTGGAAATGGCTGTTTCATTTCAGTGTTCTTGGGCAATCAATTTACTCCTGAGTTGTTAATTTTTAATTTTTGTTTTCCTCTTTGGTAGTGTGCATTGAGTTTATTTGAAAGAGACAAATAATTTTGGATGACAATTTCCTGGTCAGAGGCTTAATCACATCAGTGCCAGGGAGCAGGGGGGAGCTATGAGCTACCATTATCATTTACATTGTTTGTCTTTTAATAATGATTTCAATGTAATACATCATCCATAGCTGAAATACAGAGGCCTCCACTGTGGATGGCGTGAGTTCTCTCTACCTTTGCATTTGAATGTAATTTTCTCCAAGTGCCAGGCTGTATTTTGAAAGTGAAGCAAAGCATCTTTACCGTCGAAAGCTTTCATGTGAATGTTTTTTTATTTAGTGCTACATATATATATGATGCCTCTTAGCTACTTGTTTTTTCTAAACTTGCTAAAGTAGTTGAACAGAGGTGTTCAACTTTAAGTTGGAGAAACTTTAAGTCTGGGATAATTGAAAGCAAGTGTTGCTGTCTGGCATCGTTTCTTCTGCAGACTTGCATAGCTGTAGTGGACCTTAGAGAAAGTCATCATCTTTCCCAGCAGTGATGAAATCACTTCACTTTGGAATTTGATATTCTTAGATTTGAGAGTCCTCCAACGATGAAACAGCAATGTGTAGACTTCTTGCTGTGTCCCTTTGGAGTCTGTGCGAGAGACCCTTCTCCCTCTCCCTGGTCAGCTATCAACTTTTTTGCATTTAATTTAATTTTCTGAGCTGACATTGTCAATCTGAAATTCAACAACATGCTTGACAGTGAGTCAGAGGAAAGCCAACTTCATTTTTGGAAGTGGCTTTATGCAAATAAATCCTTGTGCGGATCGCTGAAGCAGGGCATTTGCTGATGATTCAGAGTAGTGCCCTTGTTTCCTCATCGTCTTCACGAATGGAGCTCAAAATGTGCCATGGGAATCTTTGGGAGTTACTGTAAACGATTCATGCCTGTCCACATCTACCTATCATGGTGTTTGGGGATAAAAACGGAGTTTATTTTCAAAGTAGAATCGAGGTTTTCATAATGCAGTGTTTGGTTGGCTTCAGGGAACGTTACTCAGCTTGTAGCTTATTCAGGCTGGGCTTGTTTGTAAGTGGCAGTGGAGTCCTAGGTAGACTGTTAATTCTTGTGAATTGTCTTGGTTTTAGCTTAGTCTTCAATAAAGTTTTATCTCCTTGGTAGGTGATCTACAAAAGTATTGAAATAACAGAACACTCAATAGGCTGAGTGACGTGATTACAAGTTTAACTTCTTTTTTTGGAGGAATTTATGATTTTGTGTGCATGTTAGCTCACGTTTAGGTGTATGTTACGTTAGTTAGCATGTTTGTTCTACTAGTACACTTTATTTTTGTTTTCTGTATTTAAAACACCTATCTTCCATTTAGCTGCCGTTTTCTAAAGTGTAGCACTATTGAATGATGAACTTTCTTTGCGTGGAGTGGGATGCTTGAAGGTGCTTAGCCTATTAGTTATTGAAAAAACCAAATTGTTAGGTTATGCTTTGGTGACTCTTTTCTTGTGTGTGTGGATACGGTAGCAGAATGAGGTTTGTAGGTATCATTCAGCTGTAATGGTCAGGGTGGACCTGCCCTGAAATAATTGAGTAGCTTGTGGGTTCGTGGAGCCTGGCGTAAAACGGAGAAGCTAGTGTTACTTAAACAGTTGCATCTTGCATGAATATCCCCAGTAGAGTTAGCCACTTTGTGGTATTACATCTTGGTCTAATAAATCTAGATGTCACATCCACATAGAAAAATGAATTAAGGCTGTGAACCAGTCTGAACTGTATCTTCTTACCTCTGCAGTGTTTCACAGGGGCTTTCAGGGACCAAGCGATTCATAGCAGGACAGACAGATAAAGGTGAAGTTGTGCAAGAAGAATAGAAGCTAAAATATTATGGAAGAAAGAAGGGACAGATGCATAATAATCTTCTGTCCTTTGTGTGGGGCTTCAGTACCTGTTAATGGAGTACAGACTGCTCAGTATCACTGCAATAGATATTAGTGGTCCAATATTAGAATTTATTTTTAAAACTTATAATACAACTAAAGCAATAGTGTGCCACTCTGGGACTGGTACACTTTTTAGCACAGAATAATAGCTTTTTGATAACCAGGGCTTAGCTATAACCAGAATGTTGTTTTTCTCACTGCAGTGCATTCAAATAATTTGCAATTCATTTCTGCCTCACTGGAATAAATGGAATGTTGCCGTAGTTGTTTTTTACTATCCATGGATTCTGTATAATTTTTATTACTTCTATATAGCCACAGAAATGCCTAAAGTGATCATGCAAACAAATTAAATAATTGTTCTTTTTCAGGAGAACTTCATAAAAAATAAAGACATGATCTTTACGCATGCCATAGCTCCTTACTCCTATGAAAACAGTCTGTTTTCATAGCTGAAGTGCAGGATCACAGCCTGAATTAAATAAATACTATTATGACCATCATTTTCATTCCACTATGTGATGGTTAAGTGCACCAGAAAATAAGTGGTCAGGAAGGTATTTTTCTGAGTGTATCAGTAGGCACAAAAAATGCTTCACTATAAAAATACCGATCATTAGCAAGGACAGAACTAGATCAGGAAAGGATCATTAAAGAGTGAGTGTTCCTCCAGATGTTGATCAGTTATCCAGTGATGATGTGGTTTGTTAGCTCATGTTTCAGACTTCATGATTTCACGTATCTCCTAAAATAAAAACTCACCATGTTTTTTAAAAGATATAACCAATAAACTGCAAGTATCTTTTTGCTAAGTGATCAGGCTGGGCTTAAACAGGGGTTCATTTTTGGTCTGTGGAGATGAGAGGAAGGTAACGCTGCCTACTGATTTTTAGAATTTGCAAATTTCTTACCAATACAGCCCAACAGACAAAAGTATAAAACAGTTAACAGGTCAACAGTGTAAAACTTGAGGTTTTTAAAAATTATTTTTAAATATAGGAGCCTCCATATAGCTGAGTTTCCACTTTCTAAAGTACTAGCATTAATAAGCAGTGAGAGAGGTTTTTTGAATTCACATTGTTTTAGCAGCAAGTAAATAATAGCAAAACCAGAAAATCACTAGGAGAATACTTTCTTTCCACTGATGCCAGTGCTTCGCTGCTGGGATGTGTGGTGTTCCTACTAAATCCTTTTTGTGCCTCTGTGTTATAATCTCACTTGGTCGGAGAGCAGTGTAAATAGAAGTGCATTGGTAGAATTTGGTATTACATAGAACCATCATCACATTGGGATCACTTTGTTCTGTCGGGGATCCAGGTGCGTCTGTATGGTAATACTGGATAATTCCACAGTAGAAGAGATTATTTTTTTTTTTGTCAAAATGAATCTTTCTCAAATACATTGTCAGAATTGTGCATGCTGTTTCTCTGCTGGCAGGCCAATCTCACCACATGTGGTAAGACTTAGTGTATAAAGTGCATAAAATGGAATACATAATATATTTGACTTTCAAGGTTTTGGTTTTTTTTTGTTTTTTTTTTTTTGTCTCTTCTGCACCCTGCTAGAGTACCTTGCTCTGGTCACATCCTGTCTCTCTTGTGTCTCATTGTCCCCTCGATAAAAAAAAAAGAAGAATTAATTCCACTGACACCCTGTGGTAATGCACTAAACCCCAATATTAAATACCACCAATAAAGAAGCCTTATTGTTATTTATTAGTCAGCAGCTTTGTTGTATTTCTAGAGGGATGCTTCTCTTAAGTGTTTGCTCTGCATCCACTGTCAGTTACTTTCCAGTTCCTGCTCCTGGACATATCCAAAGTTGAGTATAAAGACATTGAGGTAAAAATTAATTTTTGTGCTTACGTTCCAAAAGACAAAACATATGCTGCTTTCTAAAATGAAAACTCTGTTCTGCCTCAAGATGGCTGATTTTGAAATAAGTCTCCCAAATGCTGTCTGATCACTGTTTGTTTGGCATTTTGCAAATGGCAGGAGGAGGGAAGAACTACTGTAAAAGTCAGAAAGACAAATGGATTATTTTTACAGTTTATTTAAAATAATATAAAAAAATTTACTAACCTTTGTAAGAGATACTCTAGTAGATTTAATTATTTTCTGGTTTTGTGTTGAGTGCATTGACAGCCAAATGTTGTAGCATTGTGTCCAATTTAGGGAAACAGTGGGGATTTTTTTTTTTTGTTCAAAGTGACTAAGAAATGTTAAAAAACCTCTTATGAAGCATGCACAAATGTATAGTCACTGTTCTTTTGCACATTTAGAAAGACTTCACCGTGTACTGAGTGATCCTTGTAGTTGTGTCAGCACAGAAGTGAATCTGTCAAAGTCCATGCAGGTCAGATCTCTTGAAGGATCTTTATTAACAGATGGCTTTTAATTTGGCCTTGGAGAAGGCAGAAGATGATGTTAAAATAGTGATATAGTGCTGAGATCTTTTTCTTCCTTGATGGCTTACCAAACACCCTTCCCCATTCTTTAAGCTCCGCCGGTGTTCGGTGTCCTGCTCTTCAGAATGAGGGTGTGTGTAGGTGACTGGGGCTCATTAGACTGCGTGAGGCTTTGAGTGGATGGTGAAGTACAGAGTTACCATCTATCACCTCAAAGTTAAACTCAATCAACAAAGAAATTGTGGTGTTTATCTTCTGGAAGCTTAGCAGCAGTACTTGAGCAGTAGTGCTTGGCTGTGTGAAAGCGGTGAGGACTGGTTTAGTTGGAATTTTTGAGCTGAATTCCCTCCTTTAAAGCAAACAAAAAACTAGAAAGAGTTTTTCAACAGCCTCCCGGAGCATGAATGGATATTGAGCTATATTATATTTAACGAAACCACAATCACCTTGTATTGCCCAGGGTACAAAGTATCTGTAGGACTTGTTCTTGTTTTGCAGAACTTGGATGCTGTCAACATTTATACTTTTATTGCAATAGTAGCAGGAAGATATTTTTTTCCTTTTAGAAAATCAGCAGTGATGCCAAGTTTCCACAGAGTAATGCTATACAGTACTGTTGTTCTGCAGCTCTTGCCTTGTAGCCCATCGGCAAGGAGACTTTTCCATTTTTCCTTTTATACAGAGAGCTATAAGTGCTACTTTACAGTAAATACAGTCTTTTACACAGAAAGGGAGAAGCTGTTGCTTCACTGGGCGCGTAAGGCTCCTCCTGGGTGTAGAGGTACTGATGTAAGTATCAGGCTTGCCACAGCATGGTCTTACTGCTACTGTAGTGAGCTAACTTGGTCAGTGCTTTCCCACCCAGAAGATGATACATATCTTGAATTTATTTTGCATATTTACAAGGCTCCAGGTGACCAAAATGTCCTTAACAGCGAACTCAGTTATTTGTTAATCCAAATATAGAACAGGAAAAACTCTTAGTATTGAACAGTTTTGGAAATATTAGGACAGTAGCTCCTAGATAAGAATAGTATTTAGCTGTTTAAAATGTTAAATATTAATTTTAACCATTAAAAATCTGTGACGCAATTTTGGCAGAGCACAAAAAATTCTTCTTTGGTTCCTTGCTGTGAATGAAATGCCAGCTGAATGTGAGATGTTTTTTAAAAATGTAGATGAATATATTTACGGAGTCTGTTTTGATCTGATTTCAATGTCTGCATCCTTGCGTTGTGTGTACTGGCACCTGTACCTCCAGACAGACTTACCATGCGAGTAGTTCAGATCCCTTTCTTGCGTACCTCAAGCGTGGTGATTACTCTCCTGGCTCAGTCGCCTTAACACACTTTCAAGGCACAGCAGTGTTTGGAAGCGCGTGCTCGTTGCAAAGGACACAGGTCTGCATCCTTTTGCACTGCTTCCTGGGAGTAAGCGGCCGGAGCTGCAGAGGAGGATGTGACCAGGTTAACTGCAATATTGCTCTCTTGTTTGAAGGGACATCGTATTGATAGGCAAGAAGAAACTGTAGCAATTAGAAGGGAATCTCTGTGGCAGCCATTCTGCTGCTGGTTTTATGATCCTGGTTATGTCAGGCTTGAGGTTAAGCAGGGTTTGAGACACTGCAAGTTCTTGTGGATTGTAATAGAAACCCTGGGAGACAACAGATCTTCCTTGGGTATGTCAAGCCTTTAGTTAAAAGAAAAAGACAGTATGGATATTAATATTCTGTGCTGGAATTGTTACAGTTATAATTGAGTAAACTTCTTTTTTTTCCCTTTGCATTTCCTTTATCTTTCTATCTCTTTGCATGTTACCCCATTTAGTCTAGTAAACACTGGCCCCTTTGCCCTCTCTCTTCACTGTCTGCAGTAGTTCTCTTCCCTCCAGCTCTTGCCCTGTGAAAAAGCTGACTTGTATCATTCCCCACTTCACAGACTTGCTTATCTTTTATTATGTGTTACTTAGAGATACTTAGTCTCTTTGGATTATACCCTCTAATTTTTCCACATCTGTTACTCTTTAACTCCTTAATTGTGTTACTTAATTCAGTAAAACATTGTAGGATAGAGTTTAAGTGTAACATGCTGTACAAATTAAAACTAATTGTAATGAGACAAATTGCAGTGACCAGGTTGTGTTAAGTATGTGACCTTTTGCAGGGTAGTTCAGCCTGGTTTTAGTCCAATTGTAAAGAAATGTTGGGTTGAAGAATAGTCGTTAAACTTTAATGCACAAAACCTCATAAATTTTTAATTTCATTTTATTTTGGTAAATGCATAAGACTGAAATGTTTTTAACCCAGAAATTCTATTTGGTAAAACAATTTAATCAAACTACCAGCATGGATTAACTAATTCTCATTTTTCTCAGCTGCATATTCTGTAGCTGGAGTGAAGCTAGTGGACAAAGTGTTTGTTTCTTAGCATTAGTGGCAGCTGACACTTTCTTAAAATCAGCATTCATACCTGATCTCTGCCCCTCCCCGGGCTGCAGGGGCACAGCCGGCCTCACCGGGGGCTGCACCACGGGCTGCAGGGAAGCACTGACCTTGGCGTCTGCAGCCGTGCCTCTCAGAAGAAATTCTCTACAACTGGCTGGCAGCCGCCTCTCAGGTTCTCCCCACATCTCATCATCTCTCCGCTCCTCTTGGCTGGGCCGGGCTGAGTCGGGCCCAGGCAGCCACTTGTCTGGAGGCCGGAGGGTGAGGCCTGCAAGGCCCACAGGGCTCACGCATCCCCCTGTCTGCTCCAAATAAGTTTCTATTGCTTTTTTTTTTTTCTAATTTTCCCCCTCTTAAATATGTTATCATGGAGGCATTATCACCGTCACCAGTTGTCTTGGCGCTGGTCAGTGGCAGTTCTGCCCTAGACCAGATGAGGTCTGCGAGACAAAGGGGAAACTTCTAGAAACTTCTTGCAGAGCTGCCACTGTAGGCCCTCCCACTAAACAAAACCAACACAGTATGCCAAAAAAAAGGTCTGGAAAATAAATGGTAAATGCTCAAAGGGTTTTTTTCTAAAAAAAGGTAAGACAACCTAAGCGTAATGCTATCAGTGTTGATTTTTTGGTTTTCATATAGTACATTTTATTTTCACTACCATTGTAACCTTGCAAGTTGTATTAAGGTAGCTATTTTAATGTTTTCGATCTGTAGTTCAAGTGAAGATTCTTATTTAGTGAGTGTTCATGGGATCTGTGTTCCAATTAACTGATTTATGTTCTGTCACTGGCAAATTTTAATAAAAGAGTCTTAATGTGTTTTATTGCTATGTTAGTTGAAATTTCACTTACGATGCGATAACCAGGGTTAAAGCAGGAAGCTAAAGCCCAGCTTTGTAGCAAAGGCTGCAGAGGGGCTTAGAAAATGTCAGCAGTTTTGGGTGGATTCTTTTTCTTTTCCAATCCTTTTATCAGTAAGGCTTTCGCAGTTCACATTTGAAGATCAGGAAAACAATATTAGTCTTGCAGAGGGAGTATTTTAGTTAAATTAAAACCAAAACTAAAAAATCCGTTGACTTGGGCCAACTCTTGTTGGAGTCTGGGTTGGCCTGAGGTGTGGTCTGAGGGCATATGAACCACAGCTGCTGGATTTTGTTAGCTCCTGCGTCTCTGATGTATGCAAACTTACAGTCCAAGTTCTTTAATGGCTCTGTGGCTCTGTTTCCCCATCTCTGAAATGCGAGTGCTGTTTCCTTAGGGACATTTACCACATGCTGCTGGCTGTGGAAGCTGCTGGTTGAACGTGTCCAGTATTGTTGCCCGCTGTGCTTTTCACCGAGTCAGTTCCTCTGTGATCTGCTGCCGAGGCCTTTTCAGATGTGTTTCTACCGGACAGGACTTCTGTGTGAAGGAGGCAGGGGGACGATTTGAGAAAGAGACCACCCTTCCACCCTTTATCGAGGCTGTGGCTGGTTACAGAATCTCTGTGCCGTTTGCATGGCTTCAAAGCTGCGTGGCAGGCTGAACTGGATGAAACTTGTCTGTGTTTATCGAAATAGTAGGGAGAATAATTTAATCCAAAATCACTTGTATAGCTCAACATGTCTGTTTTATCAGAATGCAAGTGAACGTGTTTCCGTTGTTGTTGGCTTGCTGCTCTCTGTACAGAGCAACCTTTGTGAAGGAGGGTGCTGCTAACATCCCAGAATGTTTTAGTTTGTCCATAGGCACTTTGGTCATTTCTCTAACGTTGTCTGTTAGGGTGAGGGTTTTGGAAATGTATATTTCTTTAAAGCTGGAATTTTTCAGATTTCCTCCTTAGGATCCATCATGCGTCCAGGCATTGGACTTGTCTTCCATTACAGAAATAGATGATTTGAAACCTCTAAGATAGAGAATGTATTAGTGATCATAATTTATTTTTCTTTAGATTAGTTGGTTATTTTTTCTTGAATACCACAGTTCGGTTTTTTTTTCTGTCTGTTTTTTTTTTAGGGATTTGTTTTGGCCTCACATCAGTTTATCTGATTTTCTGCAGTTACTATGAATAACTAATATTTATTTTCCATACTGTCAGTGAGAGCTTCCCATTATGTCTGTTATGAGAAGCAGGGAGTGAAAAGCTGAAACTTTATGATAAACTATGTAGACAAGTTGCTTGTTACAGACTTTTTGAAGTGCGTGGGCTGAACCTGGTTAGTGTTTGCTTGCTTATGAAAGATGCTCAACAAAAGTTTGGCACAATGTTAGGAAGCAGAGAGGAGCACTCTTCCTGACTGTCTCGAAAAGGGATGATTTTAACTGTGAGAAGGCAGTTACGGAAAATGAGGCATGCCGTTGTGAATTTTCTTCTGTGCTGCATTACTAATGCTATGCAGACTGTCGGTTCTTCAGACCACTAGAAATATTTATGAAATCAGTTCATAATCTTAGAGATTTAGAGAGGCAGTGTTGTTAGCTAGAGGAGAGTGCCTAAATGAAAAATAAAATTCATACTGTTTACAAGAAGATTGTCATAGAAAATGGATTAATTTCCTACCGTTCCTTGTTTTTGCCTGACTGCAAGTGAGAGCTAAGC
>WHYT01017371.1:358409-419739 GCA_009806455.1 Tetrax tetrax | reverse complement strand
TTTTTGAAGTGCGTGGGCTGAACCTGGTTAGTGTTTGCTTGCTTATGAAAGATGCTCAACAAAAGTTTGGCACAATGTTAGGAAGCAGAGAGGAGCACTCTTCCTGACTGTCTCGAAAAGGGATGATTTTAACTGTGAGAAGGCAGTTACGGAAAATGAGGCATGCCGTTGTGAATTTTCTTCTGTGCTGCATTACTAATGCTATGCAGACTGTCGGTTCTTCAGACCACTAGAAATATTTATGAAATCAGTTCATAATCTTAGAGATTTAGAGAGGCAGTGTTGTTAGCTAGAGGAGAGTGCCTAAATGAAAAATAAAATTCATACTGTTTACAAGAAGATTGTCATAGAAAATGGATTAATTTCCTACCGTTCCTTGTTTTTGCCTGACTGCAAGTGAGAGCTAAGCATAAAGATAAAGCAGAAAGCAAAGATATGTCATCCCTTTTAGACTACAGTAGTAGTAGAAAAAAATACTTGAAAACCTGAGTTATTTTAAACTTGACTTGAAATAATGCACAATAAAATGCTGAGCAAATGCAACTTGAGGTGTTGGTGGGTTTAGTGCGGCTTTATTTGATCACACCATTCTACTTTGTCAAGCCTTTTTTGTTGTACTTTGTGTGTCTCTTGCTTTCAGATGTTACTAATTCTTGCTTTCCTACACCATTTTGTCACACTTTTACCTTTGGCTGCAGCTCTGCTGTGCCTCCCTGTCACACCAGAATGATTCCCTGTCATGAAATCGGTCTTCAGCGTAAGACTTCCTTCATATAGGTCTGAAATACACTTTGCTTTTGACTCTTCTCCATTTGGCTTGCCTGATCATTTGTCTGGGTTGAAGGTCTGTCTTTAAAGAACTAATATTTTGTTGCTGGCAAAAGAAAGGGGAGGTGAAGGAAAGGTCAGGGTGTGGATCAGTGTTAAACAAATTGTGAAGGTCACAAAGAATTTTAATCTGGCTTGAAAAAGAGACTTGTATCCAGCAGCACTTTTTTGTTTGTGATGATCTGAATGGACAATTGTGGCTGCTTTGAGAATTTGGTGTAGACTGCGTGACTGGTATAAATTGAATTAGTCTCACGACAAGGACATAGTCTCCTTTTTTTTCCTATCTGCCTGATGGAAAGCAGAAGAAAGCCCTGCGTGACACGTCTTGACCCACAATGTCACTGTGGGCTTTTGTGACAGGCTCTGATTTCTGGCCTCTCATTTGATAAAGCCAATTTGGTGGAGACTAGAAAGGAGGCTTGCTGCAACACAAAATATACTTACAGAAAAGAGTGTCTGGTGGTGAGTACAGATGACTGCCATTCAGTCGTAATAATAATTAGAAAGACAGAATTTCTTTCTGAAAATGGGACCCAGTTTTGGGTTAGTGCAGGGACACAGTCACACCACGGGATGCACCGTGTCGTATCCTGCACCCTGGTATCACCTTTCTTTGTCCTTTTTTCCAGCCATCCCTGTGCCTTCTATTTCCTCCATTTGCTTATTTTTTAATTTTTCTTTCCTGCTTTTCTGACTTCTTTTATCTTCCTACACTTCTGTCTGCCCCCCACTTTGTACCCTGAACCAGAGTGAAACCGCTGCCTCTTTTCCATGCTGACAGGGTACCAGCAAAGAAATCATTGAGAGTGCTGCTTTTCCTTAGCCTGAAAACATCCCAACTTTCTGATTTTGTGTTCATTTCCCTCCCATTCCTGATGCCTCTGTTGGTGCTGATAGGGAATTGCGAACTTGGAAAATTCCTGTGGAAATATTTATGGTGCATCAAGGGAAAAAACAACTGAGTGCAGATTGTGTAACAGAAAAACGTAACCTGTGGTGCTTTTTGCTCTACCTGCGCTCAAGATGCAGATGTAATGATTTAAATTGAAACAATTTGTAATGTTTTAAGTACTACAAAGACATTTCTAATTGCTGGTTTCTTGTTTGCTCTTTTTTTTTTTTTTTTTTAAACAAGGTTAAATATCCTGTTGTGTTTCCATTGGTACACAATGCAGTGGGGTTTTAAATGCAGTGGATCCAGACATTTTCACTGTAAATTTACAAAACTCATGAAAGACTGATTGCTGTGTTTTTCCTAAATATTAATTTCAAGTAAGGGGCTGTAATCTGAGCAAGGGTAACCAGGTATTTCTGCAGTCACTAAACAAACAGGAGCATGGTGTGAAAATTACATTTACACTACAGGGTTCTAAATTCAAGGCATACGATTTGGCATCAGGTATTCTGACAGCGAATCACGATGGCATTGTGCAGTGTGATGACCACATTTGAGTGATGTTTTCTGGGAGTTCCATCATTTGTCATGAGTTCCGGTGGTTTTTGTTGGAGAGTCGCTTCAGCTCATGCAACAGACCTCTAGAGGAGATAAAGAAAATTGAAAACATCATGTGGTGTAACAAATCCAGAAACATCTACTTTTCCAAGCATTTTTATGTTCCATTATCTCATGTAAATTTGATAAATGTGTTCTCTTTGTTAACACAATGTGTTTTTTTTTTTTTCCTCTTCCCTTGTTCAGAGACCTGAGTGAAAACCAGATAAAAGGAATCCCTAGGAAGGCCTTTCGAGGAATCATTGATGTGAAGAACTTGTAAGTGACAACTTCATTAATATTTGTGGTGAAAAACACTTTCCCTGGCTGTTAGGATTTGTTTGAGTACCGCGTGATTAGCTCTGTGCAACACAAAAGGGAGCTGTGCACCCTGCTGTGTGCAGCAAGTCATCGTCAAGGGCCTCAGGTGCTACTTTGGGGAAGTTTTGAGCAAAGAAAAAAGTATACTTAAAGGGTTTACCCCCACTGCAGTATTGTCCTGCCAAATCTGGTGAAATCGTGGTCCAAGCCTTGAAGCAAGATATGTAGAGGAAAGAACTGGTAGAGTTTGTGGTTAAAATTGAAATGTTTCACTTAGGTTAAATTTTCTGTCCCATCACTTGAGTGGGAAGTAAATATGGCAAAATGTGACACAGGCACAAATACCAGAAAATGAAAATATAATGTGGGAAATTGTAAATGCTTTGACAGTTTGTTCTGAAAATGAAAACATTGTTTTAAAGCCATTAAAGAGAGAAAAGTGGGTTTTGCTCTTTGTGCTAATGAAGCTGCTCTGTCCTGGCCGTTTTCTATAACAGAGTTTGAAATGCATGTAAATAAAGACTTTCAGCTCCGTATTTCCAGAGCTGCTAGAGGCTCTTACACGTTACATACCAGAAATGCATTTTTGTGTGCATCCACACACTAGTGCACTGTTGGTATCATTAGAGTTGAGCACAAGGTGAATTGCAGAAGGAAATAGCAGCCTGCAAGTTGGCAGAGCCAGGATTTCCTGAGCAAACTTGCAGCTGCTCTCAGAACCTCTCATTTCAGAGCCATTCGTATTAGCACTGTTACCCCACCAGTAGCTGAAATCTGATACCCCAACATGTTAAATACTGTAAGCATAGTGTAAATAGTGTGGATTTTTTTTTTTTATTTAGTAGAAGAATCAGCTGAAGGAGATAAAAAGAAACACTTTCCTCTAAAGAGCCTTGCAAACATGCCTGTGCTCTGTTTTCTTTCTTGCCCCAATGAACAAACTCTTTAGCATCCAGACCATTTTTTTTTTTTTTTCCTATAAGCAGCATGAAAACTGATAAGGGCAGTTCACATGAGTCAGAGCATGACTACATCTGCATCCCAGGGCAACGCACAATTCTTGTACTTTCTGTGGTGATGCTGTGTTGCAGGAATATCACATCACTGGGGTTTGCGCAGGGGAGACAGTACTGCAAAAGACCAAAGCAGGGCTTCCCCCGAACTGGCAAAATACAGGCACAGGAGAAACACTGAGATGCCTACTGCTCTCTCTCTGACCACTGCGCAAGGTTCCTTTGGAGACTTTGGGGTGGACAGAATGTGAAGATTTTTACATGTCGTGTAACGTTTGCAGCTGTTTCTACAGGCATTCAGCCTACTATGCATGGGTTTTTTCTGATGGTTTGTTACTTATTTCCTGTATATTCAACACTGACTTTAGCTTTTCAGGTGTGAAGGCTTTTTTACCTGAATGTTAACTTGAGAAAACGCATCTTGAGGAGCCATTTAAACTCATCTAAGCCTCCTCCTCAGTGGCAGAGCGTCAGAGGATCTGTGTGAACAGATCCAGTTTTTAAAACACAGGAAAATACTGGAGAATATACTTTATAGTGGGGAGAAGTTTTTGGCTTTTAGACAGAAGCGTGGCTTTTTTGTCATGTTAGCATGAACTTTACTTACATTGCATAATCTAGAGGAACAATAAATGGTGTTTTGTTTCAGGAAATCTAAATTTCCAAGCTATAATTCACTGTTAGTTGTCTAACTTCATTTAAAATAACAACATTTGCATTCAGAGTTGATTTCACCTCTGGCAGGCTGTCAGAGAAATCAGAGGTGTTATTTGATTTATACACCCAATCTCGGTGCAGAAGGGACCAGGGTCTCACCTTTACATGAGCTGATAGCAAGGCATGGATGACTGGAGTGCTTAGAGGAACACTATAAATGTGAGGATCTAAAGCTTTAACAAAAATTGTGACTGTCGGGTTAGGCAGTATCTTTTGCTGTGAAAGACACAGTATCAGAAGTGCTTCCCTGTATCCACTGTTTCTGTCTTTCAGGAGTACTGAAGCTATCACAGAATCATAAAATAATTCTGGTTGGAAGTGACCTCTGGAGGTCATCTAGTCCAACCTCAAGCTCAGCAGGAACACAAAGCTTAGCTGTCTCATTAATAGATCTGCTGATGTAAGCCATGAGTACTGGTTGTTTGGACAAATAGCAGGAGCAGCAGACTTTTTGCTCAGATCTGTAGTCATTTTTTCTTGTTAAGAAATGGATGAATTGTGTACCCACGGTCGTTCATCAGATCAGATGACTGTTGCTTTTAGACTCAGACTAGGGGCCTATGAGTTGCTAAGAAAAATGTGACAAAATCTTGGGCCAACTTGCTTCTGGAAACACATTAAAATTTCTGCAGCAATAACCATAAGGCTGTGATGCAAGTTGAATAAAGTTAATATTTAAAGCTCTTAAAGCTTTACGCAGTAAGCTCAAACATGCCAATTCCCATTCTCAATCTAGCTTTGGCAGCCACGTCAGTCCCTTCTGAGTCACAGGAATGACCATGCCAATGAGCGTGAGCGTTCAGGCACCGGGAGGAGAATGAGTCTTTGCCTTTCCGTGCCGTTCAGCTGTTGGAGCACCTGCACTGCTAATGGCCTGGTGACTCTCTGACATGTGTGCACTCATGTGATAGCAGCGGGGTTGGCCATTTCTATGGTTATCACTTTGCAGATTTATTGTACTATTGAACTCAGAGTTCTTCCACCCTTTTGAGGGATACTTTTGAGGGATCTTGGAGACTTTTAGACATAAGAAATGAAGTTATTTGTTCTCCTGCACTATCTTTAAAATTCATATAGGGAAAGGCTGCCATGGAGTTCTTTCAGTTTTCATGGCTTGACGTTTAACATGGCCATTCTTCCAGTTTCTACATAAGGCGTCCAAAGGTCATGGCAAAAAAAAAAACCTCTGTAGAGATTATAATGGGGACACAGCAAGTACTAGACCATGTGAAAGTCTCCAGATTAATGCTGTCTTTAACAGCAGTTTGGAAAGCTTCCTTCAGGGAAAAATGCAGAGAAGTTGATGCAATAGACTAAGCTGGGGCATGAATTCCTTTTGGATACAGGCTCAGAAATACACAGCCTAAGGGCTTCATATAAATTACAGTGGGTGCCACTTACAAACCCTGTGACAGCTACCCTATCTCAGCATGGCCGTAGCAGTAAGCAACGCAAAGTGGCAGGCTATGTCCAGTTTGAGCATACTGATATTAAAAAAAAAAATAAAAATCCTGAAGTTAAGTGAAGAGGTGCTGCTGCATGTCCTGAGTGATCAGAGTCTTTGGTGATGTCCCTCAAACACCAGGACTGCAGAACTGGCTTGGCATCAATATGATTTCAGTCACTTAAAAAAAAATAAATGTTCAGATGACAGAGAAAAAAAAAAAAAAGTGTTATAGAAAGCAGTGTTTCAGGATATTTTTCACCATGCCTTTTCTTTTAGATGGTAAAAGCTTTCTATCTTTTGTCATTCTCTTAGCAGAGCAATGAGCCCAGGAAAATGGGCTTGCGTAAGGGATGTGCTAAAGAAGAGCATTTAAATGTCAGAGAGGCCACAGATTTTGCACAAGATGAGGTTTTAAAACTCCCAAGCGAGGGAAATTTTGTTGTGTGAATTATTTTTGTATGAAATGTTTTCTGCTGCTTTACTATAAAATTTAAGGAAGGATCGTCACACAAAGCATAAGTTACTAAGCCTATCTATTTGTAATGAAAATTTAGCAATAATTATACAGCTTTTAGAAAGTTTTGTGGACACGTAATGCCCATTATCAATAGTGAACTTATATTGGAATTTGGTGTAAACTGACACTTTGAATGTATTGTAGAACAGATGCATAAATGCTGCTCAGTGCTCCTAAAAGAGTTGAACAAGAAAGGGCAAGCGAGGGCCAGCTTGCAGTGTGCACCTGTATCCAATTTCTGTTACTTATTAGTTAGAGAACAGGAAATGTTTCTTGCAGGAATCTAGCCCCAGGTAAGCATGTTTATTTCAAGAATTAAAGTATATGGATTTGGGTCTTTTTGAGCTTTGGGCTAACTCAGCACTGTCAGCCATGGCCTTCCATCATAAAAATATATAGAGCTACCTCTAGGCTTTCTGCACGTTTACCCTGCTTGTAGCACATCTCAGCAGTCAGTGTTTCTCTGGTGAGGCATTTCTGCAGTTTCTGCTGAATTTCCCTGCCCAGCCCACTGTATTGAGGGCAACCAGATTCCTGGAATAGGAATATGGAGAAGTTGACTCAAATAAACATCCTGTAACTGCAACAGCCATTCTTTTCATGTGTTGCTTGTTGTTATTGGTAGTGTGCTCCCAGCTCTTCCTCTCACTGTGCTCTCTTCAGGACTGCAATGTTGAACATAACCGATTGAGCTGTGTGGACATCACAAATCATTGCAGGAATGGGATTCTTGGAGGCATGATGAGATTGGAGCTGCTTGTGTTGCAGGGCTCATTCCCCATAAGAAGTGCACAGGACAGATTTAAAAGATTTACTTTTCCTGGCAAGTTGCTACCCTGTGTCCTTTTGCCATCTCTTGACAGAAGTTTATTCCTTTGTTTTGCAGCATTGCAGTAAGGAAAATCAATAACCCAAGACTTAGCAGAAAGCAGAGATCTGTCTGAGACTAAAATGGCAACACTCTGGTGGTGTGCTTCCCAGAGTCTGTGCTCCTTTGTCACCCATTCCTATCTTGCACCTTTAAGACTGAAGGAAAAGCTGCTTCTGTAAGCAGTGAGAGTGCCAACGTACACGTCACATAGATACAGAGTGCACAAACTTGGTGTCCGTGTCTAAATCTGTGCAGCCTCCCTGGCCCACGTCGAGGAGCAAGCGCTGGTGGCAGGGCTGGGTGGTAGGAACTGGCTCATGTCCATACTGTCTGTAGGGCTCAAACTCTAGTGTGCGTGGTCCTCTCTTTCACATCAGCATCTGCCAGCCAAGGGAATGAACAGATTCACTGAAAGGAAAACTTGGATGTGTGGGGAGAAAGAGCAGCAGAGCAGAGGGGAGCCAATCTGACAGAGTAGGCGCCCCGCGTGAACACCACACAAAGCTAGAGCCACATGAAATCACAGAGTTGCTGCTTTTTTGTGAGGAGTTCATGACATTTCTTTTTCTTGATCCACTGGAACTCAGTTCTGTGCATGTTCAGCTTCTATCTTTTTCCTTTTCTGGGCTTTAACTATAAGATAGAGTTTTATAGCATTGAGATGCAGAAAAACACAGACTAACAGGTTCATCTGTCACGATAATACGGGCTCAGTGCATTTCTGTCTAAATATTTCTCAGCCGCACATAAGATAATAGCTCATATTACCAGGTCTGCAAGCTGCTTTCCTTGCATCCTGGAGCCACTTGGGACATTGTGGGTAACATCCTTCTTTATAGCAATAAAGGTTCCTTTGCAGGAAGAAATTAAGCATTTAGAATTTTTTTTTTTTTAAACGCAGAAAGACATCAGCACATATGTAACATTTACCACTTCTGAAAGTCAGTAGACATTTATTTTCCTAACTGGTTACATTACCTTTGCAATGTGAAAAATCAGAGCCGTGTGAGTGCTGTAAAATATTTTTGTGACTATTAGTTTCAGTTTCTTATTTGTTAAATGACTTTTTCTGCAAGATACTCTTACTTTTTCTGCATGCATCTACTATTAGCATCGATCCATGTGAGTTTTACAAAAATTAAACATCAAGATTGCACACTCAGGTTTTGGAAAAAGCTGAACTTGCTCTTTGCGTTGAGAAGCATTTTGCATTCACCTATATGAAACAGAACAGTGTTCCTGTGTTATTTTCTTTTATCCATCACAACCAGCACTGCAGAGCGTATTTGTGATTTTTGCCGTTCAGCCATAGAATAGAAATAATTAAACATACCTGTCAAGTTAAAATAATGAATAACCTAAGGAAATAATGATTGATTTGTGTGTAGCCATTTCACTAGCAGCAAGAAAGCAAGTGATAGTGAATTATTTGCTGTGTACATACATATGCAGTATATCTTAATGAAATGTTGCACTAGAAAATTTAACTCCTTTAGTCTGGGTTCTAAAGGGAAGCTGTTATCTGGAGCCCTCCGAATTTCCTGGCCTTAGTTTCTTGACATTTGTGTACCCCATTCAGTGTTACTATTGCAGTTTGCAGTAAAATAAAAGAAAAGGAGAAAGATAAACAATTGGCCACATTTTCCACTCTTTTGGTGTGAAATCTGGAATAAGTCTACTGAAGTCAGAAGTTGGCCTCAAATAAAAGCAATGAAATAGCTAGAAGAGAATTGATTATCACATGTTGGCCTGTATACTTGCTTATGTATCTTTCAATAGACGGAAAAATATGTGTCTATATTTGATAAAGTGCAGGAAAGGCACAATACATTTTGAATACCAACACATGAAAATTTAAAGAAAGGCTAAATTTGTATTGTGGAACAGATTTCAGGTTGCTTTGATGTCAGCTGGTAGTTTTGAACATTTTCAGAGCTGGCAAAGCTGGTCAGAGGTATTGAAACAGCTATTTGAAAATATGTATTAGAGACAAGACTTTTGCACTCTTTAGGGGGTGAAAAGATCATATTACTTCAGCCTTTAAAAATTTGTAAATAATTTTCCTCTTCCTTATCCATAAACTCGCACTGCACTCAATGTATTCCAACAGTGTCTTCCTTTCTGTTTCCTGTAATTGGTATTCATTGTGATAGTGACCATAATGAATGCAAGAGAGATCTCTGTGGCCATCACATGTGCTTTCCTGGAAATTCTGTTGTAATGCAGCATTATTACAACGTTAAGATAACACGTTACCAACTTAGCACCTTCTATGGAGAAACATCACCTGCAGTGTAAGTTAATTTTATGAATATATTAGTTTGAGCTCTTGCCATCTGTTCTACTCCTTATAATAAATGCAAAAAGCATATATTTCACTCATTAAAAAGAGATGATTGATTGAAATGCACGTGCATGTTCCCTACGCAGTGCAGAATGCATTGAAGTGACATGCAAAACCAACCAAGCAGAGAGCCTGAGACCTAGCAGCGGACAGTTTGTGATACAGTAATGTTTATTTCTTTACATCTTCAGCTGGCCTCATGCAAAAAGGGCAGCACGCCAAGTGACACAGAAGTTGGTTGCTTCGTTTGCTCTGGAGAGTTTTGTCCCACTTTTGGAGGGACTGGCTGGCCGCGTATCGCAGTTTTGCTTGGGGAACTGCCGCTGGCTCTGCTGCCTGAAGAGAGTTTGGCATATATCGTCCCTTTGCTTTTCTGTCTTCTAGTTTGTTCAGTTCTGAATCGCTAGCCTTTAAAATCTACCTGCCTTGATCTTTCTAAATAACTTCTCTTGTCTATCTTGTAAAAATCAGAGAAAAAGAGCAAGGAAACCTAAATGCTGTGCAGCCTGACTTGTGGCAGGCAGGAAGGCGTAGGGAGGAATCACATTTTTGTTAGCACCTAGCTGAAGGTGCTTTGCTGCTTGCCCTGTTTCCATCAGGAACATCATAGCTGCTGCAGCCATAGCCAAGAGTAAATCTGTTACGAAAGGAGAGATTAAAACTTTATATTTAATTTGGAAACAACATCCTTTAAATCACAGTTTCTTCTCTGCCTACAGTGAATAGACGTAGCCTTTTTTCTTGTTGTTTGTGCTGCAATGAGAAGAACAGGCAATGCGTATGCCACCCGTACTTCCTGACGGTATGTAGAGCTGTAGCATCCTGGGCACAGGAGTGCGTGTCCTGTCTCTGGGAAGGCTTCCACTGTATCCCTTCCCTCGCAGAAGGGCCTTGTGCAGGATGGCTGAGGGTGAGCAAAGTGTCAAAGGAGTTAATTCTGCATTTTTCTAGAATATGGCACACATAGGCAGTGCCTTCTGAGTAGCTCTGCTCTCTGCCAGTTTATTATGATTGCCAAGAAATACTGTGTTTTCGAGTGTGATTACAATCCTGAAGCTTTTGCATATACCTCTTTTAACATCATAAGGAGCAGTTGTTATTAAAAATTACTTTCTTAGGAAGAAAGTTTAGTGGTATTTTATCTTGTCCACTGATGCTAAAACATGCTGGTTCAGCAGTAATCTTTCTAGCTAGTGAGCTCATTTCAGTCTTGATAGGGCATTTTTGCAAATGCTCTGCAGTAGGTTATGTCAGCTCTTCACATGGTGAAGTGCAGGGCTTGGTCCCAACCTGCAGGATATTCCTGTATGTTATGAGAAGAGCTGCTAAAGGGAATGCTGCTTCCCTGTTTTATTCCTGAACAATTGGGGATGGTCCCAACGCATCAGGGAGCAATGGCAGAAACATGTGCAGACTAATAACCTGCAAAGTCCGAGATAAATACTGGAAAACTCAAGCCATTTCATAAAGTATTTAAACGTATGTTGAATTTGGTAGTGTGCTTAGACTATACTTGCATTTTATAAACACGTTTTAGTTTGTGTAATCCCTCTTCCCATGTCCCTCAAAACACCAGATGGACTAACCAGCACAGAATGATCTTAAATCTGTTGAATGTGCTAACCTACCGCTTGTACTTCACTTGAGATTGATTTCACAGATTGAAAATGCACTGCTGATTTTTTTTTTTATTTTATTTTTTTTTTTAAATGAAAACATCTGCATTAAGCAGAGTGGATGTCTGCTCTGGTCTCCTGTCCAGTCGCATTTCAGGAAGTATTTGTTTCATGGATGCCCGCAGTTGTGGGCTCGACGAGCCACAAGGGATCTGTCACCGGCAACTCATTAAAAGCCAAACCATCACTCCTGAGAAACAGATTTCCTCACTGTAAAGGTTGCTTTCCCCTGGGTAAAATGTCAGATAAATAAAAGCTGAAATACCTCTAAAGTGTGCTCTACCTATAAAATAGAAGTACATAAGCCAGCAGTATTTAGTAGTGGAGGTTGTATGTTTGGTGGCATTTAATATTTTTGTAATTTTCATTTTTCTGATATGAATCAGAGTTGACTACTTCTATAATGTTATTCAAAATTTTTATTTACCCAATTTCAGTATTCAGAATATTCACTGCAATATATGTTGTTTTAAATATCAATTTTTGGGCAAACTATAGGTTTCTGAATATTTCTTGTAGGTGTAAGACAAGCATAAATATTAATTGTTTTTTCCTTTTCTGGAAATGTATTTCAAGTACCTCTTAAAGACTGCATTTTCCTTGTTCTTATGGTAAAATCCTAATGCTGATGACAAGAAAGACGAACCACATAGGCCTAAGTTGTCCTCTCCATCTACTTTAAATTCTGTTCTGATCTTCCCTGTGCTTTCTATTTTGCATAATTTATTGCCTTCTCCTGCCTAAGAGGGCTTCTTCTGTAGCCATCAGTAACGCAGCTCTGTAAGGTGGTCATCAGTGGGGGTTTGAAGAGTGACATGGGAGTGTCATTCCCATCGGGAAAACAGCACATCTGACACAGCGATGTGAACAGTTTGCACAGGAGATTGGAAAAGCTCAGTACTTGGGTGTGAGAACCCCAAGCTTGATGGTTACTTTTACAATCTGTAGTGAATTTTCTGTTTGATTAGGTGGAAAATAGTTTAAAAATCTGTTTCAGGAATCTACATATTTAAGTTATGTACAATTCACTTGCCTAAATGTGACGTTGGTGTAAATTTTTAAATGAGGCCACAAGCTTGGTGTCCAGAGCTTGACAAAGGAAAACCTCGCTCCGAAGTTTGGGATCCCTTATCTGGGGTGTGAAATCTGCTACAAAATGTCAGGGCGAGTGTGGGTATTTCCAAGGATTACTTATCTGCTCACTTATTTTGCTGAGCTCTGCTTGGTGCTTTCTGGGCTCATTGTTCTTTTACCCTAATAAAGCGTAGATAAATTTTGATGCAGCACCACATTTGTTCAGCTAGTAATGAATAGCAGATTTGGCCCTTTTCTGTTTTAATAATCTTACAAAAGTCTCTTTGACAGAAACAAACTCCAGAAAATACCATGATTTGAAAACAGGCTATGTGGTATTCTTACTGTCCTTTTGATATAAAACTTGAATAAAATGGGATGTGACATCAGTTGAAAAAGTATGAAAATCAAATTTTCTTTATTTTGTACTGTTTTAGGCTAACCTATGCCTACAGTTTATCTTTGGATCGTTTATGCTGTCTTTGTGCCATACCTTGGTTTTGAATATGTTTGTTGAAAATTTCCTGTAGCATTATCTATAATTGTCAAAAGGAGCTTTTACTCTGAAAAAAAAAAGGTACTGGTTTTAATTATAATTCTAAATAGCTTCATAACCACTGTGAACCCTGAATTTACATCATTTTTATGATAGCCCCACCATTCCAGGTTTATTGATTTTGTCATTTGCTTCATTACATTTAATGCAAACCTTTTGTATGGAATTATTCCGGTGCTGCGCTGGGCACGGAGGGGTCAGCGTATGCGGTCTCTAGCCAAAACAGCATAGCAATATCGTTTTAGTGCAGACTCCACGAATAAATGGGGGCTGTAAATACTGTCCACCAGCAGAACAAAGTTTGCCTTCTCTTGACCTTTCCAGCTGGACAAAGTTAAAAGCGTTGCTGGAGTCGCTCTCCCCCCGCGTTGCAGCTTGGCCCTTCAGTCAGGGCAGCACGTGAAAAGGGGCTTGTGGCATGAGGGCGGGGGTCGGGCAGTGCCTGCTCGTTCCGTGGCAGCGCCGCGCTTTGCCGTGGGACTTGTCCAGCCGGACCAGTTCTGGGCAACGTAGAGATATTACCTACAGCAAAGGGATCTGCAGAAGTGCTGACCTGCTGCTCAGAACGAGTTTTCAAGAGCCAATGTGCTTTTTGGCTTTCAAGACAGAGATCCTGTGGGTCTCTGGAGTCTCCGGTTGTTCCACTGTGTCACTAGGATTATGTTTTGATATCTCATTTTGTGACTAGGCAGCAGTGGTCCTGGACTTGTTCCTTTTAAGCTGAATAAAACTTCCTCAGTTCTTTATTAATACTGCATCGCTTTTTAAAATCTAACTTAATTTTTTTAAAAGTGATGAAAACACTGGTGCAAAATAGATAAGTAAATGGATTATTGTTTTCTGCAGAAGGCAATGACTTAGACTCAAAAATTAATTTCAGTAATTGATTGGAGGACTAGATTTCCTGCACCGCTCTTCCTTGACCACAAGATAAGATGGATGTCCCCCCTTCTTGACCCCACCTCAGCAAGGCTGCTTCTTGGCTATTGTCAGTCCTCAACTCAGCTGCAGCTGTCTGTGAGAAAGCAGAACCAGGTATTTAAAACAGCGACGATGAGTACGAAGCCCCATTTAGAGCACAGAAGGGAATGGTTATGTTTCTCATTCAGTGATTCAGCCTGTTACATGACATCAGTATCTTCCAGTTGGGTGGCTCCATGAGGGAAAGTGTCTGTAGGAAAATGAAGCCACCTGCAATTCAGTTCAATCTAAAATTTTTATGCCTTGAAAACGGTTTTGGAGGAAAAAATAATTAAACTGTAATGGTATAATTGTATTTTACAGTCTTTTCATCATAAATTTTATATGAATGTATGTTCACTGTGTTTATACAGCAAGGGATGTTATAGAGTCATTTTAAACAGCTAAACTACTGCAATGTTGAAAATTTCCTCAAAAAAGGCTAAGGTCATGTAAATCCTACATGGATACTAAGAAGATCATGCAGAGGATCCTTACTTTCTTTTATTTTAAAAAATCATGTTTGTGCTTGGATCTGCAATGTTTTCTTCCAATGTAAAACAAGGATCTAACTCTAGGTGAAACACAGAGGGAATCCTCAGACACCCAAATATCCATTATGTGATCAATCGAAATAGTGTAAAGTTGATTATCTAGGTGTAAATCGGAAAATGGCTTTAGTAAAATAGCTTTGAGGTAGGCAAGAACAGAAACCCTTTTGTTTAAGACCAGATAACGCAGGGCGAATGCGAGATGGCAGTACTGGAAAGGGCTGTTAGATGATGGTCTCATTTGTACAACTGATTGCTGGTGCTGAATATCATTTTCCTCCATTTTTTTTCCTACCAGAAGCCTGTGGGATCTAATTTTGCTTTTGTTTACCCTTTGGTAGTCTCATAAATGTCAAAGAAACAAATGAGAGAATTCTATCTTCATGTGGAAGTAACCTCTGCTCCAGTCCTTAGTAGCTTTTTTAAAGCTCTTTTTGGAGTTATTTTTCCAAATCATTGAACAGTAGTACAGTAACACTGCAGTAATATGCACACGCAGCTTGTCCAAGGTGCTGTTCTCACACTTAGAGTTCTTCTTCCTTTCTCTTGTTTTACTAGGGAAAGTGAGGATTTCTTAATTGTTCTTTTGAAGAAACACGAGACTTTCAAGAATGATGAAAATTTCCCTTAATAGTTCTGCCTCAATATCCTGTCAATCAGAAGTTGCTTATGAGGCAGTCATGATAGTTAATACTGGAATATAGAGTGATGCTTTAAAAAAAAAAAAAATTCCCCACCAAACCGCAGAATTTAACTCATTTAAACAGATAAGCTAACGGGTTATATAAAACTGTGATGTGGTGCACAGGACTAATGCAAATGGTTTGCATTAGATCCCTGTAAGCAGTTCTTGCTGCGTTTCCAGGTGCGCAGTGTACAAGTCCCCTCTACTTCTCAATGCAGTGAAACATTATTCTTTTTCATACACATTAAAAATGGCTTGTCATGACGTTTGGTGGGAAATGGATCTTTCTGGTGTGAAAATTAACTTCAGAAATTAGATTGATTTCTTTTTTTCTCCTTCTTTCTATGTTTTTGTGACCCCTCAGTAGCTCCGTACATGAGTTTCACCCTTGAACCTCCTTTATTTTTGTATTTAATTTATATGCTTAAGCTCAGGTCATATGCAGCATCAGCTATTGATTAGGTCCTGCTTTTAAAACCAGTCTTGTAAGGAAGATGACTGCTGCAAGGAGGCCAAGTGGTTTGCCTGGAATGATTTGCTGAATAAGAGGGCTTGCAGTTATCCGGACTGTTTTGGAGGGGGTTTTGGCAGTGGTGGTGGGGAGGTGGTTTGGTTTTTAGCTCCCTGCTCACATTGAGCTCACCCTGTGTCTCAAAGATGCGGTGCTCTGGCTTCTGCTGGAGCAGCTGGAAAGCATAATTAAGGGTTAATGCTCAGGCCGGGGGGATAAGCAGCAAGCTCTTGCCAATAAGTTAGGCAAGCAGCGCTCTCAGGAGAATGACTGAGAAGGATGGGAGAAATGTGCTGTGAAGCCAGTTCTGCAGGTATCCTCTTTACCTACTTAAAAAAGATTTGTTGCTTTGATTGCAAGAAGGAAAATTTTGGGGCAGGGCTTTTCTCTGGCCATTTTATTTAAGTGCTGTCACATTTCAGTGTTAATTAAATGTTTGAGATTTTGTTTAAAGGGTCAGGTAAGGTAACTGGTATGTG
Organism: Tetrax tetrax; assembly: GCA_009806455.1. NCBI lineage: Eukaryota > Metazoa > Chordata > Aves > Otidiformes > Otididae > Tetrax > Tetrax tetrax. Next base: position 403,694 of record WHYT01017371.1, on the reverse strand, counting down.
CTTTTGATCCAAACTTGCTGCCTATCCTACTAGGGAGTAAAAGTTTTCTTGCACAAGACTGCCTTTTTGTTATGGCAAGCCTGGCAGGAGAAGCAGCTGTCGCTGCTATGAATGTATTTATGGACTAATGTCAGGAAAAAATATAATTAAAAAATACCACCTAGCAAGAAAATTTTGAAGTCATATGGATTAAGTTAGCTTTTAAGATTCTTTGTTAATGGCTTTAATTTTGTAAGGCTTGTAGAGTCATTATTCAGTGCCTAGTAAGTAAATGTGAATAAACGGTTTAGACATTTATATTTAAGAAATCACAATGTCTAAGGTGACCTGAAGGTTGATGTTATTGAAATACTTTTCTTAAAAGAAATAAAAGCGTAGCAATTTGCACAGAAAAATATTAAAGTCTGTAACTTCTAGGAAATTCTGTATATAAAGCTGAATGTGCAGTATTTCCTGTAGATGTTAGATGTAAGGTGTAAAAATTTAGTTAATGTACAATTCAGTAAAACACTGGTGCTGATAACATGTTTTAACTATGTCTTTATAAATGCCCTTTGTGACAACAGCAACATTCTAAATAATGATCCATTGCAGTGCGTGATGTTCGGAACTTCTCATCAAAGTACTCCCTGTTCTGTGTTTTAGGTTGGTGCTTGACATGTCCTGAGGCCAGGGAAGCATATTTTAATTTAGAAATGATGTGGGTTGGTGAAACTGGAAGTGTTGTGTGCCGTTCCTGAAATTTCGTAGAACCTCATTATGCCACTGACAGCTGTGCATCTGCAGGGCAGATGAATAAATATACTAAAGGCTGGAGGACTCGGATACTACAGTGACCATAGAAATGCCAAAAATAGACGTATGCCGTTTCCATTTATGTATGAAAAGAAATAGACCTGTGGTTTCACGTAGGTGGAAGGAAACACTCCCTGGTGAATGTGTGGAAGAGTTGTCAGATAAGCTCTGTGCCCTCTTGTTGCAGGATGTATGGTAGTGCCACTCTGATTTTGTAAAATATTGTTCAGAAAGTTAAAGATCTGCTAAGAGAAACTGAATGTAGCGATCCAAACATATTGGATGCTTATGGTTCTTGTGGGTGTTCAAATAGGAACATTTGTTCCAAAATGCTTGTAAACATCAATCTGCAGGATGGATTGCTGTCTTTACCCTAGGTGATAAACATTTCACAGATGACATGAATTTTGCTGGCTTGAGAACAGTAAAACAAAATGGCTTTTTTTTTTTGTCAACTGTGATCCACTTTGCTGTGTATTTCCATAGCACCTTTCAAAGTATTTAAAAATTGATGAAATTACTAGGTCCCAAGTTGGCCAAGAGCAACATTATTTTTGGTACCCATTTAATATGTCAGGTCTTCTATTTGGTTTCCTTTCCTACCGTCTTTTCTAGATTTTATTTTGATTTACTTTTCTTTAAAGTTGTGGGTTGTTTTTTTTGTTTTTTTTTTTCTGTCTAGAAACTAGTTATTCTTTCCTAACCCTTCTTGTGCTGTAGATGCCATTAAGCATTTTGGGCTTTCATTTGTTATGTGCAGGTGTTTCATTGACAGCGCAGGTGAGTTTTGCAAGTGTTCCAGAAATGGTGTAGACTTGGGCAAAGGAGTGGTTGGCAGAGGAGGACACAAGTCATGAAGGCATAATTTGTGTGATGACATCTTTTTGAAATATGTCATGAGATTATTAACTTGAATCTGGATGGCTGCTTCAAATTCAGGAGGAAGATGGATGGGTCTTCAAATTCATGTTTAACTGCCCAACAAACATTTCATGTCTGTGAGTGGACTTTGGCAGTACTGACAAGAAGGCACCTTTAGGCCGGGCTGCTCAGGACTCTTGCATGAGGCTCTGAATCCACAGAGAATGAGGTTTCTTCCCTGATGGACCTCACCATATAGCAGACAGGACATGACAACGCTCACATCTGTGAAAGAAAAGGTTGTGATTTTGGAGAAGGCTGTTCGGTGAAAGCTCAGCACACAAAGTTACGTATGTACAGTATATGGCTCCGAGCAGGCTGCAATTGCTTGTACCTTATCCCCTATAGAAATTATTTCCTAATGTTTTGGGATCTCTGTGACAAAGGTGCTTTCACATCACTAGTGTCCTAGCTCCTGAGTAAAGGTGGTGACCCAGCACCCTCTGGTCCTGGAGCCGCTCTCAGACAGTCACTGCTTTTTCACTGAAGGATATTCCCTGACTGGGAAATGCTGGTTTCTTTTTTACACTCTCTTTGCTGAGGATTCCCCACTTCGTAACACTTATAAAATGGCAGATTTTAGTGCTTATTTGAACCCTTGACCAGTCTTCTCAGAGTAACAGGATTGTTATTTGCTTACTCAGGTAATAAGTACTTACATACGTACTTAGGTGAGTAGGCAAATGTACTTCTCTTACTGCCTAAGTTAGATATCTAAGCACACAGAGTGCCCAGAGAAGTGCAGAGCACTATTTTTGTGAACATAGTACAAATATCAGTAAATATTTAAACGCAAACAGCAACAACTCACCCTTTTGTCAAAGTTTTTGTAGTGTAAACAGGTAATGCAGAAATACAACGAACGTGTTTTGTTAACTTATTTCTTTGACATCAGATAGGAGAACAAGCAAATTTGGTGCAATGAAGTATAGAGTCAAAACTATAAGAGGTAATTCCAGTGGGAATTTGGACGTGGAATTTGAATTCATTGCCTTGAGTAGTGAGAATGGAGTTTGATGTAAATGCTTGAAAAGCCCAGAAGCTTGACGATGAATTCTAAGGTGTCTCTCCCACCCTTAGCACCGACTCATCTCAACTCGCCCGTATGCTTCTCTAGTATTGATTACAAGTCAAGTACAGGTCTGACTTACAAAATGAGATGGGATGCTAAGAAATGACAACTATAAAGACTCTTAAAAGCAGCGGATCAGGATATTGCATGTGCATTGAAGCAATGACTGGAAAACAAATCTCAAATGTTTTTATAGTATCCATTGCTGACCTTTTTTTTTTATATCGGTAGGAGGACAACAGCTTAGGAGCATAGTTCTATGATGGACTTGGGTCTGCTGCTCTTTTTCAGTAGGCCTGAGAAGTCACATACCCATAAAGCAGGGAAATATGTAATCAGAACAAGGAGTCAGAATTTGGAGCTGAGTGTGAACCTCAGTCTTTTAGGAGCATTTGCAGGTTAAAACAAAATCTCTGACTTTGATGATGCCCAGACAGGTAGGCAGTGAACGAGAGAAAGCTGCAGCAAAGCCAAATGGCTCCTTGTCTTAAAGTAATTGAAAATATTTATTTTTCATTAGTTATTTTTCAGTGGCCAATTTTACGGTGAAATTGCTAAAATAATTTAAACTTCATGTCTCAAAGGTGAGTTGCTGTTGCCACATCAGTATAATAGAAAAGGGGTAGAACCAACCAAAAAAACCCAGGAAGCACCCTCACGTACACTTTTTATCATCTGGAGTGCCACTTACTCATCCTAAAATCAGAGCCCACAGCTGTGTTAAAATGAAATGGCCTGCTCTTTGGAAGAAAAGCTTCTGAGCCTGTGCTAAGCAGTATCAGTACTGGAAACCCCTATCAGAGTGATTTAAAACTAATGCAGCATCTTCAAATACGTAGTGTTCATTAACTGTGCTCCAGTGCCTGGGGGTTTTAGTTATTATTTTAGCACTTGGATGTTGAGGAACTGAATGCAACCATGTTAAAAAAAAATAAAAAATAAATCATCCAAACCAAAATGGAGCACTGAGATATCAGTCGGTTCTTCCCTCTCTAGTATGAACTGGCCATTTTTTGTTTTTTAAAAAGTGATATAAACCACGATCTGATTGAAAAATTAATTGTTGTGTTATACTAAGATACTACACTTTACAGTTCATAAGTGCAAGATGTTAATTGTTTGGGTATTCATGCTCTAGGTACTAATATTAATTTTCAATTATTTTTTTTTTAAAGTCACCAAAATACAAGAATCTTTACTGGTTTGCTTAAATCTACCAGCCATGTAACAAGGCTGACACTCTGCTGTGGCTTTACTTATAACATTGACTGTTTTGGTATTATTTCCTCCTAATTTTTGTCTTAAAAGCTAGAAAACATATCTCAAGTCTGCGAGTGATAGAATTAATCTAATGTAATATGTGATTTCCAAGGGGACAGATGTCTGGAGATCGAATGTCAAGATTCCTTTTTGCTCTGTCATCTCCCTAACTGTGTAAAAGAGGTGCTTCTGGTTTACCTTCGCGTAATTGCCGAGGTCTATTGCATTTGCTCTCTGCCACAGCCTCTATCTTAAGTCATTTTCGTGTTTGCTGAAAAAGTCTAAGCCTCTTAAAGGCATGAGAGCCCTAGTTTTCCTCTCAAAGCTGAATTTGGTAAATTATTAATAATAAAACAGTGTAAACAATGAAATACCAGAATGCATATGATTTTTGCTAAGCAGTGCTGTTAGATAACCACCTCGCTTTGCTACATCCCGCCCTTGATCCTGGCACTCCGTGTAGGCATCGTTAGCCCCTTCTCCCGGTAGGCTCTGCGCAGCGCTGGGCTGCCGCTGGCAGGAGCTGGGCGCGGACAGCCCCAGGGACGCCCCTCCGCGGTGTCCTCGGGGCAGCAGTGACGTCATCTGCGCCCAGGCCTTCTCCTGGCCTGCGCCGGGGACCAGAACCAGCAGAGCAATCACCCTGCCTTGTTGGCGTCGCCTGTCGTTTCTTGCAGTCCTCTGGCCTACTGCCACATTTTAGAAATCCTGGTAGCACCAAACAAATTTTGTCTATCTGTGACAAATGACAGCTGATAGAAATTTTAATATTAAGGAATGAAGCATTCTGTGACTTTCTTTTTGAAGTTTTTGGTTTCATAATGAATTTGTTACTACAGAACATAGGCACAGGATAATTTTCAAGGAAAAAAGCCAAACCCCCATTGCATGCTGCTATATCGGTCTCCATAACAGCTAGCCTGTGGAGGCTTCTTTGGTTTGCCTTCAAAAGGAGCGTGCCTTATGTGCCATTAGTTCCGCATCAGTAATACCGTGGTGGTGGATGTCAATGTTGGCCTTGCTTGCAGTATACATCTTGACGCACGCCTTGGGCAGCAGGGCCGTCGGGAGCTGCCCGTGCTGCAAGTTTTTGGTGCTACTGCCCTTCCAGAAGGATGCGGGCACCGGGAGCATCGTCCCTGCAGGCACGCTGCCCCTGTGTCTCCCTTAAGGCACCCACGCTGAAGGGGGAGTAAGGGGCTCACAGTTTGATGGAAGAGATGGCCACAAATGTGTGTAAACGGAGGTGACTTCCAGCCGTTACTGCAGGTGAGGGGTGGAAAGCAGTTACTTGGTGATCCTATTCCACGTGCAGCAGCTAGGTGGATGCTGACCTTCTGTGCCTCCTCTACCCCATGCTCTTTCCATACCTCCTCTACCCCATGCTCTTTGTACATTACAAATGTCTACTAATTATTTAGATTAAATATCTGCATATTTTTTTCTATATAGTGCTTATGTTTCAGATTTTCCACAGTTTCATAGTAACATCCCTGATGATATGATTTCCTATTAATATTCCTAATGTGATTCCCTAGTATGATTTCCTATTAATAAGGTGAATGATTAGTTACATTTTGGAATTAGAACTTTTCTTTGCATGTGGTATTTTATACTTGTCAACTGAAAATAACAAGAAAGGGGAAAAAAGATTTAGGTAAGTGCAAATCTTCTGAAAATGTAAAAACCACTAAAGTAAATAACTTTCATATTCTCTAACACCATTTTATCTTCCTCATTTCTTCCCCTTTTCCCCTTTGGGGCTATGGCAGAGGAGAACAACAGATGGTTATCACTCAAGAGTAACTAGGGAAACCACAAAACCTGCCCCAATTGCTATGGAGACAGCCATTTCTGTGCTTGGTATGCACTATTTGTTACATCAGCAACCACGGAGAGTTAAAAAAAGAAAAAAAAATTGTTCTAAACCCCTTGATATTGAAAGGAAATTTGGGGTTTGTGTGTGTTTATACTTGTGGGAAGAGGCAGGAGTCGTCTGGGTGTTCATTTGCCACTTAAGTTTTGCATTAAGCTAATATGATGTCTGGTTTTTGATAGCAACATTTTGAATTGTGAGTTAATGTAATAAAAAAAAAACTTAGAGTAAATACTTAATACTTTTGAATTGTCTACAGAGTAATTATTTGTAAGCAACTCTTCCCCTCCAAACCAGAAATCCTTTCCCCCTCATTTAACAACCTGGCAACATAGGTTGGGTGTGCAAACTGAAGATAGACAATGTCACTGTGCCTGGTTATTTCATACAGATTGAGCTGTTTCTGCACAATGCTTCAACTGTAGCTTTTAGCAAAACCACATCTTTAGGAAATAAAAAAAAAAAAACAAAAACTTTTTTTAAAAAGGAATTTTTACTTGTAAAAATCCCAGAGGGAGATTTCGGCTTGATCACAAATCACAGCAGCTCTGTCGTTTGTGTTCTGCACCACTGATTTACTCCATTTGAGAATTATTTTGATGTTGAATTTCATGTATAATTTCTTTAAATTTTCTAATACAGGCAAACTCTTATAGGATGATTTTAGTAAAATATACAGAGTAAAAATTAAATGTGAAAAATGTGTTAAAAGCTACTTTGAAAAAACTTTGTATTATATCAATTTAATGGAATTTAGTATAACTTCAAATGACCGTCTGTTACCATTTATAGCTCCTCCTTATCAATTTAATTTAAGGATAAGGGCTTTAGTTTGATATGTGAGAAATTTTACGTGGATGTATTGGTGCCACTTTCCTTTGAAATTTTAACATTCTTGAAGTTAGATAAGGGCTAGTTTGGAAGGTGGACAATAAATGTTATAGAGTGTCTCTCTGATTCTTACAGGTTGTTGAAGAGCTTCAGTACTAGGGTGTCAGCTTTACAGGAGAGTGATGGCATAGACCCAGCAGTTTGTAATAAAATTAAAAAAAAAAAAAGGTTTAGGAAAAATGTTGTCCAAACCAAGGTTCTTTTGGAGATATAATTCACAGAATTATTATTTTTTTTTTTTTCTAACAACAGTTCTCTAATAAGTTACACTGGATTTACCTTCGTGTGAAATGCTATTGGAAATTCCTTTTAATACCTTAGTAATACAAAACCTTTAATATGGACACTTCTGATGTATGTATATGCAGGTCTTTTTTTTTCACCAGGGAAATGGTTCTTGCTTAATCTTGGATCTATAACAGTAGATATCTATAACAAAAATAATTTCATATCTGTAACAGCATAACTTTCTTAAATATGCAACTATTCTAACACTCCTTTTTATGCTAAACATGTAAAATATGAGAAACAAAGAGATCTGAAAAGTATTTATTACAGTTCTTGTTAAAGCAGGCTTTTATTTAAGTATTTAACTAGATTCTGGAGAAAATATAGAAAGAGGTTATAGTAATTAAACTTCTGTCACAGTGTAGTTAAAAACCAGATCAACACTTGAGCTCTGCAGTGGCCTTGTTAGTGTTTGTAAATGGAAAAAAAAAATCCCTCACTGAAACAAATAAAGGACAAAACACTGATTATGTAGTTCATTATTGTGAAATGTTGATGCTTGAAGGACCTCTTGTTCATGAATATGAGTATGGCTAATTGCAGAAAAAAATATTGAAAGCTTTTCTATATGGCATCAGGTTAGTTGGTGTACTATGAAGAAACATTGCTGGTAATGGAAATGCAGGGTTTTAAATATTAGCTGACTTTTAATGTTAGTATAAGATTAGTTTATTTTGGTTTTGGAAAATTTCACTCTGGATGAATTCAATTCTTTAATATTCTAAAACAGTTTTGGGTGTTTTTTTTGTTTTTTTTTTTTTTTAAATCTTAAATCTAGTAGCATGATAAAAATTGTATCAGCTTTGTTGCTGGGGATTTTTATCTCTCAAATGCCTTTGAAAATGAAATATTCCTTCTTGTGAGCAAAACCTCTAAGCCTCAGTATTTAAAAGATTATTTCAAATGGCAAAAGAATATCAGCTTTGTAAAATCCTATTCCTTCTAAATGTTATTTGAAATTTAACTCTCATGTGTGATAGATAATGTACAAATCTAAACAGATAAGCCAGAGTTATACTCTGTTGGGGGAATTGTGTTTTAAGCAAGTGAAGTGGTGCCTTGGCCACACCATGGACTGCCCAGTGCTATAAATCTGTTAGGATGCATTATTTCTCTTTTCATAGTGTGTCTAAGTTTTTTTTTCCTTAAAACACCAATTCTATAGCTAGGCAGTGATCAATCAGTTGCACATAATTTAGTAACGTAATTTTCCCGTTATTTAATCAAAACTGAGCCTAGCTATTGAGTCGTGGTTAGAGTCAGATTATAATAATACACGTGGCATTATGTATTGTAGCTCTGCCTTATGAAAGAGACCTTTTTCTCCAAATAGTTTTATAAATTCTTGCATTGTTTATAAGCTTTTGTTCGGGGCACACTTCACCTATGTCCCATATACCCATTCAATATTTTCCTTGCTTGAGTGTTTTGCTCTGCTCTCCCAGACCTCCTGGTATTGCCCGTTGTATCTGTCACTGTCGTCCGGCTGCTAACTGCCTGTCACGGAGATCCTGGATGCCCAGAGCCCCTTAGGTGAGGTCACAGCATGTAATTCCATCAACCCAGCGAGCTGCTGGCTTTCCCAGGCTGGGATCTCGGCTCACTGGCACTGGAGCAAGGACCCTTCTGCCAACGTCACCGCGCCCGCGCCCCGGCTTTGTGTCTAATGCATGAGAGGCTTGCAGTTGAACCCAAATAAAAGTTAGATATCTATCTAACTTAGCAAAAACCTAGAAGTTCAGAGTTTGATGATGTTTATTTGCTCATGACTGGGCTTGTAGCTATTATGATGTGCCATATATCTTGTACGGCTGTTTCACACAGCTCAGTTATTTTGGTGTTGCTCACCCTTTAGCCTCTTTTAAATATAAAGGCTCACTTTTTCTAAGTGAGAACACTTATTTTCTTTAGAGGCAGTTGAATCACTTGGTACTGGATAAAGTCCTGGCTTAGTGCTGTATTCCTTCAAAAGACAGGAGTAAATGGAGATATAAAAAGTGACTTTGTCCATTTTAAAATTGTGTCATAAATCTGAGTGTGTGTGGTCTGACCTTTTTTCACCATCACATTACACCATTTCATGCATAACATCTTGTTTGTAATACTTGGGAGAAAAAGATCTTCTAGAATGGATATGAACACTGACAAATAGAGATGGCATTTAAATCTGAATAAATGCTTCTGCTGGCTGAGGCCATTCTTTAAATTCACCTGCAAGCCAGGAGCAGCTGATCTGTGTCTTGGGTAGCAATGCTCCATTCAGAAGGCAGCAATGAAGAAATGAGAGCAGTGTCACGTGTTTTTCAAGGAAATGTATGTGCCACCTGTTCTGAAATACTCTTTTTTAATTTTCCTTTTCTTTTTTAAAGTTGAATTTTTAGTTTCTCTGCATATTACTAGTTTTATTCAGGTACAGTGTTCTTCTCAACAAATGTTAGGTGTGTCTGTTCTGCGCGTTGAAGAGCTGCATGCACAGCTTACCTGTTTTTGAGTGTGTGATCTGGCTTTTTATTTTGTCTTCACAGGTATAAAAGTATCCGTTGAACACCTGTTTTTGCCTTTCTGTAAGGCTTTACCTGAAGTTCTCTCAAAACTTTAAGCTAACACGTTGTCTTGGAAGGGAGACGTTGTTTAGACTTTAAACTCTCAAATCTCCGGTCTCTCCTTAACCGCTCACCAGGGTGCTCTACAGATGCCAAGAAATAGAATTTCCATCTTTGCAAATAGAGAAATGAATGGAGAGGTGAAGGGTCTTAAAAACAATCATGCCTAATTTTAAGCCATCTAATAGTTCTATTCCTTTTGAGAAGAAGTTCTTGTGCTTAGAGTTACACACAGATGTGAGGTTTTGGTGTGGTAGGTACCAGGAGACATGAGCTCTGTTGCAAAGAAGGAGTAAACGTGTGGTTGTCTCCAGAGAGTGTGCGCGTTTGGTTTATGGGGCACGCAGAGTCAAGGTGTATCTCTGATGAATATTTTCTCTGTTTACTGACTGTCCTGCTAGGCGCGCGTCTTCCGGGCATCTAGAGGTTTCCCTTGCTCTGGTCCTGTGGATTAGTCACACAGACTCAACTCGATTGTTAGCCCTAGCATGACTGGACCTATAGAAATACGATTAAGATTGTCCCTGCACTTTTTCAACAAAAATCAATCTGTGAGAGTAGTGTTTTTTAAAGAAACCAATACACTGCCTGTGAAGCCCTTTAATCAGAAGGCTTTGTGACTAGCACACTGGGTTTATTTGCTTATTTTAGTGTATTTGTCAGAAAAATCAATATTACAGTATAACTCAAAAATAGGCAATATACAGTACTTCCCGTAGAAGAAAAGACAAAGGTGATGCTCAAGTTGTGCCTGCTTTCTGTTTGCCATGCTAGCATGTGCCAACTTCATGCTTAATAAAGCCAACTGAAGTGTAAAGTACTTAGTCATGCAACCAGTGTTACATTTAACTCACTTTAAGTTTATTCCTCCTGAAATGCACCGTGCTTTCTGTTTGAGCAACAAATTTTTAACAACCCACACAATTAAACCCACACAATTAAGAAGCCACTCAGCAGCCACTGGTCCTCCCCCCAGCAGTCAAAAATATAGAGCTTTTAGCATCTTTGCTAGGTGGTGGGAGAAACTGAGAAAACAGAAATAAATATGTATGGATATACTTATATGCATATCTACATATACTATGCGTGAACTCTTATGCTACAGAAAAATACATTTTGTATGACTGTAGATCCTGGTATCTGTCCGTATAGGAGACATCGCTGAAGTTTTGCCAAATTCAGCATGCTCTCTGAAGTTACAAGAGCTATGAGAAAGCTCAGCGGGGCTTTTTGCTTGCGAAGCTTTTTAGTAGACTGTATAGTGTGTATGGATTTTCATGCACTTTAAAACATAAAAAATGTGATGTTCATCAAGACCAGACTACATTACGATGGATAAGTTTCCCAGTGTCTTCAAATACATACATATTCAAGATATTCAGTCTTAGCAGATCAAACTTGATCTTTAAAGGGGTGCATAAAGATTATATTTGCTGTTACTTTATTTAAATCTTTGTACTGCCTTCTGCTCTTTATCCCAAAGAGCCTTTGTTTTTTCGTTTTGTAATTATCCTGTAGCGCTCTGTCTGTGCTTTATTGTTGTATAATAAGAAAGTTGTGATAAATTTCTATTTAGACCAAAAATTAGGTGCAGCAAATAATTGGAGAGAAGTTGGTAAAATGATACAAATGTATTATACATGGGTGTAATGTATTTGCTATCTCTGCATATATATTTATTATTTTTTAATAGCAACCAGAAATTGCAATGCAAACGTGGTATCTTTGTTTATTGTACTTTACACACACAGGACAAATGGTCTCTGCCTCACTGAATCTAAAATATATGCTGTGCAAAGGGCAGTACAATACATAGAGTCGGGAGCGTGCATCTATTTTTTTATTAAATGTGGATACTTACATGTGGATAGGTGCATAATTTTATTTCTCTAAGTGTAAAATTTAAAGGATCAAATGTCAGAAAATATAATCACTGAATTTTAAGTTACAACTTACAACTCGAATTTTCTAATCAAGAGACAGATGTGGCTGTACTGCTGGACCCACATATATTGTAAAATATATTTAAATTGTGCGTATGCAGGGAGACAGATGAGAAACTACACTGTCCAAATATTAAATTACACATTTTGAAGCAAAATAGTGTTTTAAGTGTACGTGTGTATAATGCTTTCTGTCACTGGGTTGCTCTCCCTGATGCAGTTAGACAGACTCTGTATTTAGTCAGAAATCTTTCAATAGAACGGGCTACCAGATGGGACCAGTAACAATGCAGAGAGGCATCGAACCACCACAGACATTTGGTGCTTAGAATAATAAAAAGACTATAAAATTAGATTAGTTGAGTCTAATTTGGAATTGGTGTATTCCCTATGCACTCTCACAGCTCTTGGGCAGATAAAGCCTGGAGATTTAGTACTGGCAGGACAGAGGACTCCAACTTCCAGTAAAAGAAAAAAAGGCATTCTGGGAGGTCACGGAGGGCAGCACAGTGACCTCCAATGATTTACAGGCCTTTAGCTTAATGAAATTGTTTCAGTGACATGACGGTAAAAGCTCATAATGGATTGGATGCCCTAATGTAATGAAATTACTCCCTTCTGCCTTTAAAAAAAAAAAAAAAAAAAAAAGCGCAATTAATATTTACTGAGACCTGACAGGCTTCAGTGTGCGGTAGCGTGCAGCGCTGTCAGACAGCGGCGAGCAGAGCCGGAGCAGCGTGGCAGCTGAGCAGCCCTGCGCCGGGTGGCGAGCAGGCGCTGCGAGGGGGTGGAGGGACACCTCGGTGACGGGGAAGCCCCCAGCTGCCTGTGCCGGCCAGCCTTCATCCTCTCCCTTCCTTTCTGCAGGCAACTGGACAACAACCAGATCAGCTGCATCGAAGATGGAGCCTTCCGAGCCCTGCGTGACCTGGAGATCCTGTGAGTTGACTTGGTGCTGCGCTGGGGCGGCGGGGGGGTGGCTCTCCCCGTGCTGCAGTGCTGGGCGAATCTGGGGGTTCGTGAGCCTGCCTTCCCACCTCAGACCGGTGGCGTAGGTACCAAAGTGAAATCTCACACTTCCCCCCGGGCTGGGGTTCCTGCTAATTAAACCACAATAGATATTGCCGTGCTCGCTGCTGCGTGGAACAGATGGGGTTCAGCGGTATTCCAAGTGCGTCCGATGTGTGCTCCGCAGCCGGAAACCTGGCCAGGTCTGCGTAATGTCGAGTAGCGGGTGGGTAACAATATTATGAGATATCTGACAATTGCCCTAGACAAAAAGCTGCTTAAAAGGCGTTTGGTGTGTAAGAGGGAGGAGAGTCGGGCGTTTGGCAGGCTTGTTCAGTGCAGTCATTGGCTTTTGGGGAGGATCCTGCTCTGAGGGCTGAAATAATACCACGCTGTGCTCTTCACGTACCACAAACTTTACACATCGACTGGTAAGGCTGCAGCAAAGACCCAAAAAAAGAAAAAAAAAAAAACATTTGACAGCAAAGGCTGACTCTGACAGAGAAAAAGCATGTTCAATTTAGAGCACTGTCATTGTAATGTAAAATCCAATATTACTCAGAACTCGGTATCCGAGCAGATAATTTGCTTATTACTAATAGTAACTTGTTCACGTAGAAATCTTTTCTGGAATAGATTTTGATGATATGAACTGATATAAAGCTTTTCCTGATATCCAGAAGTTAATACTGCAAAGCTGAAAGTGTTAATCCTTGGGAAAGCGCAGAGTCTTAAGCCAAAATGGAGAGGGAGCGAGGGGAAGGACCCCTCCAGAATTCAGACACTCAGCATCTGAACCAGAGTTAATGCTGGTCCGGCTCTGAGTCAGTATACGCTTAAATACAGCAGAGAAGGCCTGGTCAGACTGCTGCAAAGCTTCCCCTTAAATCACATGGCTCGAAACAGTAAATGGTAGACGGTTGAAGTGCACGTCTGCCTCGTGCGCTCCTGGCAGCTGGTGATTCAGCAGACTCAAGAGATCACCTTTCCCTCTGAGAACAGGCAATACAACGGCTTTATACACAGCGCTGTGCCACAGAGCGCGGGGGGGTTGAATATGGATGTGGTAATACTGGGAATTCTTCCCCAAGGGCTCTACCCACCTGGTACTGATGCTCAAAGGAGTCTCGCCATCAGTTACAGCCGAAGCCAGCTCAGCTCTCTGAGGGGCCTGGGAGTGGGGGCTCCGTGTGTGTGTCTGTCACAGCCATCCGAGATGCCTTTGGCCCCTCTCTCTCCCAGGCTGGGACGTTGATGTTGGTCAGATCAGGTGTGTTGCTCATATTGAGCTAACGGTAGGCATCTGCAGAGTTTCTTACCTGGGATCTTAGGTTATCAAGGGTATTGTTTGAATTCTATATTCACAGCACTTTTCAGGAAAAGTAAAGTGTTCCCACTATAAAGTTTCACTTGTCCGGCAGATTGAAAAGTCTAGTGTGTAGTGAAATAAGAGAAGAAATGAAAAAAATCGTGAACTCCTATAAAATTCTTTTTTTTTCTTTTTTTTTTTTTTTTGGATGGACTGGTTTTCCATCGAAAATCCGCGAATCAGTCCTCCACTGGCAGTAGACTGTGCTATAACTTTCACTAAACCAGGCTGGACAGCAAATGAAGCCTTTTTTGCAGGCTCTGGAAAAGTTGCTGGGAATGCATTCGTTCTCCCCAGAATGTAGTAAATGCTGAATTAGTTTATTTCCCTCTCTGCTTTTATGTCAGTTATTTGTGGGTGGGAGGAGAGGAGGATATATAAAATACATCATAATCAGTTCTTTAATGCATTTTTAATTTTCATTGCAGACATACTGCTAGAGGAAAAAATCAATCTTAATTCTAAAAGATGAGAAAATAGATTGATAATATCTGTTTCTAAAAGTATTTTTCTTGCAGTCATGAAATGTGAGTTTTATATTTCCAACCTCATTTGATTTTTTAAAAGTTTTTCTCCAAAGGAAATTTGAGCATTTAAATCTCGTTATCAAAATAAATTTGCTTAATGCTCCAGTGAATATCATATCTTCAGTTGTAAACCAGTAAAAAATGTTAAAAATTTAAAGTTATTTGAACCATCAAAGAATATTAACAAGTGAAATGAAAGTTCATAATTTCAGAGCCACTATATATATTTTCTGCTGATGTATTTTAACCTGTAATGCAATATGTAGAAAACACTTAATGATTCTGGCAAAAATTAATCTAATTATCTTTTTTAACCGTTTGTTAGGGTAGCAAATAATGTATTTCATCTTTATTGAACTGAAATCTTGTGACCTTTCTGATATCAAACATTTACGTATCTGCATCTTTTCTCTGCACACATGCCTGTCTACAGAATTCTAAATTTTGTAGGTAACTTGGAGCAGAGATAAAATGCTTAGTGTTACTTAAAAAAAATAAAGAACACTTTATTTGAGAGCACTTTGGTTTCCACATTGCGCTTTTCATTGACCTTGAATTCCTCAGAAAAGATGAGCGTAAGGGGCTTGGTGATTTCGTAGATGTAGGAACAGAAGGGAGTTGTGCAGTTAACCTTCGAAACGAAGAGTGCTCTGTGGTCCATGTTATTTAATTCTGCTTGTCAAGCAAACTGTTCTCATGTACTACTTTTATTTTCTTTTTCCTGTGTTTTGAGTGAGTTCCTGGACCGACAAACAGCACAGAGGCCAAGATGAGAACAAGACTGAAATTTGTGACTCTTTTCAGTGCTTGATACCGTGCAATGAGGTGCTAACTCCAGCTGAAGGCTGGGTCAGACCAAGGCACTGCCTGCCAATACAAACACTGTCTTTTGATCACTTTTCTGATTATGGGCTTCTGTGGGTCAGATGTCCCAAAAGGTGTTCCTGATCCTATGACCTGACCTATACAGACCGTAGTGCAGATGCCAGGTGCTACTGGTGACTGAGTTTTGGGTTAAAAAGCTGCAGAAATGTTGACTATGAAGTGCTTTGGTGCCTTCTGTTGAGTGTCTTTGCCCCTGCAGCAAGGTGAAGGTAATGCCTGAGAAATGACTTGCAGAGATGACGTGCTTACTGAAACATCCCCTCTTGGTAGTTTTGCACTGTGGCTAGTTGTACTCATTTTTGAGTCAGATTTTCTGTATGACTCCATGTAAACATTTTTTTTAATCTGTTGACAAAATAAGAATTTTTCTTGTTGACATACTTCCTTTCTCCCTTTTTTGTACAACAATAAAGCATATTTCAGTGGGTTTGTTCTAGCATTCCAGCACACAAAGGTGTGTGCAACCGCTGAAATGGCAATAAAATGTACAAGGGGCATGTATTTGTACAGGGGTGACCAAAGTTATCAACTGACTTATGACCTGTTGGAACAGATATGCACAGAAAAGTTGAAAACTTTCACCAACTAAAGTGTCATTTTTAGTGGGAGAAGATTTCCTGCTGTGTTTAATTTTTAGTTATGTCCTGTGGCAATATCTGGCAATAACAGTATTATTGAGAAATATTTATTAGTGTAGCTGTAAGCACGTCTAAATATTATTAAAAAAAAAAACCTCACAAAACCAAACTGAAAGATACCCCAAAGAATTCTTCAAAGTAATTGTCCAATATTCCTTATGGTGTGTGACAATACGATGTTCGTATCCTTTGGAGATTAGAAATTAATCCATAGCTTTATTTCTAAATGTACAAAATTATGAAACACAGGAGATAAAACTCAGAGCTCAGAATTTCACCTTCAGTCTCTTGGAATACATGAAAAAAGGGAATTCATTTCAAGGTGTTTCAAGAAGCTGAGTCAAACTGGATAAACTGAGTGCATGGTCAGGCTCTTATCATTAGAGTGGAACTGATGAACAGTACTTGTGGTTTTAGGATCTGTGTCTCAGTAAGATACAGAACTCAATTTAGCAAAACCTTCTTTTAATTTATCTGTTGCTTTGCCTCGCCGGGGTAGCTTGAAAGCTGTGTGGTGACATGGCAGTTGTGCCATGTGGACAGGACAGAAAGAATTACGAGTCACTGCTGGCTACTTAGGTGGAGTGCTTTTCTTGTTTTATATTGTAAAAGCTGTTTTTCCTCCCACTTCATAATGATAGCCAGAGGGACTGGAGCTTGAACATATTTTGTTCATTGCCGATTTTCTGTAAAAAAATTTCCCAGACCCGAAAGATTTTATCGTACCAAGAGCTAATCCTGGGAGGACCATGGATAGCATTCTGTTAAAGAAGGGAAATAAGTTCCTGCTGTACAGAGCTAGTGTGGAATGGTTTGGGGTTTTGTTTGTCGTTAGTCATGTTAATTGTTGTGGGTCTTTCATAAAATATCTCTGAGCCTGGAAATCCCCTTTCCTGAGTTCCACCTGCTCTTTGAAATGAATGGACACTGACTCTGTTGTTGAGTCTGTAGCAACAAAATACGCACGCTGGAATCCACCGTTCAGCTCGGGATGCTTTAGTGAGAAAAATCGCGATAGTTCCCTCACAAGTAATATTGAATAAGTGTAAGTACAGTCACCCAAATATCCACAGCAGTTTTAAGTTGTAACTTCAATTCCAAATGAGCCTAAATATTTGATCTTAAAAAAAAAAAAAAAATTAGTTTTTCAGATTGTAAAAAATAAATGTAAATAAAAGCACATCACCCTTCCATCCCCGAAATCTTCAAGTGAAAATAATGGGATTCTTAGAAATGAAAGTTGTTCTGTCAGTGCTGAGTAGAATCTTTTCTCTCTAAACATTTCTGCCTCGTCTTCTTCCTGCTCCATGACAAACGCCCAGAAGCACACAGCTACAAGTGCCACGCGGTGATTTCTTTCGCACTGTTACTCGGCACCAAGTCACGTTCTGCGGGCCAGAGCGCAATCTGTCAGACCAGTTCTGGTCTGCATCCCCCAGTTCTGCTGTACGTTGGCTGGCACATCCAGTCACTGCAAGCATTTTGCAAGTGAAACGGGGTTATACGCTCTTTCTTTCTTCAATCCAATGCATTCCTGTTACAAATGAGTCTGTTTCATGAAAAACTGCATAATCTTTGCAATTTTTTTGTAGTGATGTCATAGGTGAGTGTGCTTATGATACGCATTACCTTTTGTCCTAGTAAACTTTTAAGAACTTTTCTGAATTTGATTTTTGGATTTGATCATTCCTGTGGTTGTCTTCAGTATGCTGAACACTCGGTTATATAGTCAGTTTTACTTATTTGCAAAATACTATTCTGGGCTTGTCTTAACTAGATAGAAGATTTTTATTTGCTTTCCCAACCTGGAGAGTCAGGGAGCGAAAGTCAGGACATAATTTTAAATATATGAGATGTCATTGCTTAATGAAAGCCTTAAAATGCCACACAAATGTGATTTCCCCCTGTTTTCCTGGAAATTACAATCGGTTGAGGCAATCAGGATCAAATTTGAACTCTGTAAATTGTGTTTCTATAACGGGTACCAAAATACCTAAATACAATAATGAAAATGAGATTTCTATTTAAAACGTTGTGCATAGCTGTTTTACTTGCTCATAACTTGAATGCAGTAAAATTAAAAAGATTGGGTTTTGTCATTGTGGGTTTTTTTTAACCCAAGAGTATACATTAGTTCAAATGTATATAAATGGATAAAATGAAATTTAAATCTTTAGTTATTTAATCAGTCAGCACATACGTAATACGTATCATAAAACCAAAACTGATGGGTGTCACTATTGCCAGTATAGGAGCAATTGAAGCATCTGCCAGTTGGGTGAAAAACAAGGAGTTTGGCTTTTCTAAGAGTATCTCCAGTTTTCAGGGTCGACCTTGTATAACAGGCGGTCAGGTTATGCCAGAGGAAGAACGAAAGTCGGATTGGCAACTGAGAAATGGTGCACCCGGAGTACAGAGGCATCAGTGAACAAATGATCATTTCCATTTTTCTTTGCTCTGTTACTTATTAGACTGTCCTGTAATTTATACCCTTCCCATTCTTCCTGCCTCCTGTATCGCTGTAGATCTTTACGGGAGGGAGAAATGCTCCTGAAGAACTTGGCTGCTGTTATTACGAGGTTTCTGTTAAATAAATCAATTGGAGATAAGATTAACTACAGAAATGCCTTTTTCTAGAGAACTTTTAGAAAGCTACTGCAGCCCCAATGGGACCCTTGTGAAATTAGATGCATAATTAGCATAAGGAATTGATGGAGGAAAGACGGGGTGCTTACACGGTTACTTGATAAGAACTGCTTTTGTTTGCTGACATATGTCGGCAGGGGATCGGGTGTCATTGCTCGAGATATGGAAATGGAATCTGAGATAACCTCTGTTCCGTAACATATTACAAAACGTGGAGTTGGAGGTACAGCACGGTGAAAGGAACACTATCCAGATGGCACCGTGGTGACAGGCTTTATATCACAGACCGGCTGAGATAAAATAAGAGCGGGCAAGAGAGGGCCTCTGAAAGGCACTGGTGCCTGTTACAGATACAACATAACTCTCTTTATGGGGAGAATAGATTTGCATAAATTTGTTGATCAGTGATTTTGCTAATCCCGCAGTATTCCAGGCATGTCCTAGCAAATTGATGAACATTTCTATCAATCCTCAGTGCGGGTGCCTAATTATATTACATGTTTAGGAAAGATGTATTTTCCCCTCCTGGAGTGTATGCAGTAGCTGAATGCTGTGCTCGTTCTCCTTCCCGCTCCCATTAGGTTGGAGCTTTTTCCCCTTTAAGAACAGCCTGGAGCCACGCAGGCTGCAGAACTGATCAAGATAAGAGCAGAGCCAGGTTAGAATTATTAGTTTCATGAATCACTGACCAATCTGCTTTTTGAGGAAGTCTGATTTTATGGCTTGCGTGGTATAAGCCCTTTATTGGTGCTGCAGTCACCGCTCCGAGTCAGAACTCCCGGAGACACGGAGATTTCTGGCAAACCTTCTCTCTCGTGATATTAATTGTTTCATTTGCATGCTCTGCTCATCTTGTGACCTGCCCTCCCTCCCCGTTGACTAATATAGTTTCTTCATCAGTAATACAGAAGATGTAGAACAAGCATTTTGACTGTTGAAAGTCAAATGAATGTGAACGACTTAATCCAGAGGACACTCAACTGTATTTTTAATGCAGACGTGCGGCTCAACACCTGAAGTAAAAGCTGAACTGAAGACTGTGATGGGAATAAAACTCCTTGCAGATAAAGTTGAGGTGATGACAGAGTTCTGAGGGAGAGTAACAAGTTCAAGGTAGATGAGCAGTCATTTTATGCCACGATTTGCAATTCATTGTTTATATGACTCCCCAAAGCAGCTGGGTGACGATGCTGTGGTAGGTGGATGTAATCCTATCAGCATCAGTAAGGTTTCTTTGGCTGGGGGAGGAGGCTTGCATGCCTGTGTGGCACGGGTTTCCGTGATATCAATATCAGATATATCAGGACATCCTCTGTGCCCTTCTGTGACACCATTTGGGGTCCAAGGCCAGTGGTGAATGCAGGAACTCTGGGGGTCAGTCATCATAACAGCAGGAAAATGATGTTTCAAATAATGTTTCAAAACACAACGGTTACCTTCTTTTTTTTCTGTGTGCAATTAAAGGTATTGTTTATGGCCTATAGGGGTATAAATGGTTTGTCTTTTTCAGAGGTTGCTTTTGTCCTTCTGCTGTGCTGGTAGAAAAACATCGACAAAGGCTTTGTGCTGTAGCCAGTCTTTATACAAGACAGGACTCAAAAGCCTGGTTTCTCTGGAAAGAGAGTGAAATTATTATGGGAGCTCTGTACACCAGAATTTTTGGTCTACCATGTCAAGCATTGTGTCAGATATTTAACCGTAAACTATAGCAGCTGGGATCAGGGTACTGCTTGTTATTAGCATTAACCCAGATTTTTAGCTGGGACAGTAATACAGCATCTATAGTAAATTAGAAATCAAACTAGTAATATGGAGATAGTCAGCTTGCAAGTGAAGTAGATAATTACATCTTCACCTGAATAAAAAAAAAAAAGCAACCTTCTTCTGATCTAAAAATCAAATAGTGTCTTTTTTTTTCCTGCTGTTCCCAAGATTGTGCGTATAGTGTCAGTATATATGTGTGTAAGTATAAGTGATGAAAAGAGCATGTATGTTATGGTTAAATCAGGAAAAATAATTTTAAAAATCTTAGAGAAAGACATATGATTGGTGTAAATTAGATTTTCTTTACGTTGCGTATCCCAATTCTGTGTTTGAGCAAAAAAAAGAACATATAAGAGCTCTGTTAAGGATGGAAGTATGAAACAGTACTTTGAAGCCAAATAATCACAATTTCTATGTTAATTTAGTTACCATAAATGAAGCCATTCCATGTTAATGGGCTCAGTACTTTTGAGGTGGAATTAAATTTCTTAAATTTTTTGTTTGGAGTGAATAATCCGAATGCATTGTTTTAGTACGCATGAGTGATGGATGGCCACACTTAGAACATCTGCAGATCCTTAGAAACAAATTTTAAAACGCTGTAAGGTCATCCAGAAACCTTTATTGTGAAAATCCATGTTGCTCTTGAATATTTGAGAGATACCTCAGAAAATAGCTTGGTCAGTTGAAAGAGCATCAAATGAGGTGGCTACATAAAGCCATTGGAGGAAACAATAAACGGTAGTTCCACTAATTTTTTTAAATTGCGCACAGCCCCCTTGTCTTCATAGTGCTACATGGCATGAGGTATCCATGGTTTGCAAGTGCCAGACTTTGGCTCAGATGGGGTTTGATTTGGGTAAGCTAGAACAGAACACCGTGGAAGACGAGCTGATGGCTGTGATGATGAAATGTGGACGCCTATATTGAACAAGGTGGTTGTTCACCAGACTGGTAATTTAGATTTGCTTTTGCATCTTTTGCCATTAGAATCCTAGATTGTATCTGTGACCAGAAGCGCTTTTTTTGGGAAAAGGGAGGGTGGGAAAGATCTCGTTCATGGCTTTCAGCTTTGGAGTTGGCTACTGTGATCGATAAATTGCCGCAATGCAGCATCTCTGTGACGACGCTTGAAGGCCGCCGAGAAGCCCTCGTTGGTGCAAAAGGAGGTTACGGGCTGGGCGGGCTCTGGGGAGGGGGAGAGTCCACTCCGCAAGCACCCGAGCTTCTTACTGGCTCCTTGGGTAATTTCAGTGATATCTTAAAAGGGTTGGGTCCATTTTATCTGCAAGACACCCCGTCTTCCCATCCGCGGCCAGGGCGTTGGGCGCTCCAGCTCATACTTAGGCTGAAACAGTTAGGACAGACCTTCCACGGTGGCAGGGATGTTTTCTCTTCTGTGCATGCAGCTATTACAGAGAAACAGCCATTTGTGGAGAGCAACTGACTCCATTTATTTAGCTACTTCTTGTGCTTGTAGAATATTCCTGAACATATCATGAGTGCTTCGATTTTTTTTCTGTGTATATTTTATTTTGCAATTTTTCACTGTTTGGACTGAACGTAAGTGAAACACTGTGAGTATTTGCTCTTCAAATTATTATGGTTTCTTAGTTGTATTGGATACGCATGCATGAATATACCAGGTATTGCTTATTGTTACGAGCAGGTGGTGTTTGGGAGAAATGTAAAAATTGGGAAGATAAGTGTTTTTAAATGTATTGACCGTTTTCTTGCATGATACATACAAGCGCTGTCTAATGTATTATTAAAAGAAAACCTCAATGTTTAATTCCTGATGGAAAGCAGATCCCTTTTCAGCTTCACCAACAAACATGTAATTGCCTTGTCTAGGAGCTACGTATTGTTTTTGTTTTTGCAAAACATTTCTTTCCTCTGTAAAGGTAACTTTTCCTTAACATGCAAATCTAGATTCACAGAATGTGTATGTGATGCATTCTCTGTTTCATCCATGTGGCTTTATGTTAGCCTACATATGAGCCTTAATTTCCAGCACGTGTGAATTGCAGGTAGGGGTGCCACATGCTGTTAGAATATAAGATTATTCCACAAATACGATCTGCATATCTTGCATTTTGAGGCAACAATTTTGGCAGTAAATGTGAATTTCCCTGTTTAAAAGATTTGGTTCTTTTCCTTCCTCTGCTGTCAAAAGCTGAGAATTGCCTTTGTGGTTCCACGCCACACCGTGCCCATTGTCATGTTGCTGGAGCTGAGAAAGACCTCTTCCTGCAGCCCTCTCCCAGTGGGAACGCCAACGGCCTTGGGAGCCGAGGGGAGGCTGAGACACTGGACTCCTGAATTCAGGGGGGCTGCTCTGGCAAGAGGAGTAAGGGCCGTTATTTTGCCTGCAGGACCTGGTAGGGCTGCGTTGGAGGGCAATGGAAGCCAGGGTTCTGGCAGCCCCCTCTCCATGCACGCCGATCGCCTGCCTTTTAGGCTTTTGTGAAGCCTTTTGCCCTGACACCCAGACACTCGGGCTGAACTGCTGCCGGTGCCATTTCTGTTCATTGCTACGTTTGTGCTTCTCAAGCAGCCGTCTGCTGCATCCAGCTCGTCCCTCCCTTGGTCCTAGCGGCCAGCGCGGGACCTGCAGGGATCTGCAGTCCGCACGCAGTGCCGCATTGCGGCACTTGATGAAGTGGCAACAGGCTGGCGCAACACCTCTCGCAAGGAGGATATTGTCGCATCGCCCCTTGCGATGGATGCAGACATCTGATTTTTGTCACTTTGTCTAGCTCTGAAAAGGCAACTAATTTCTGGCTGCCACTCGGAATGGCTTTGCTGTTCCTGGATGCATTACACCGACACGTATTAAAAGGAAATGTTCATTATGGTAGGGAAGTCTTCAAAATAGAGGCTCTTACCAAAAGGTTATAGCGTTAAGGTTGTGGTGTACTCAGGATGGGACAAATTAAAACACGATTTTGAAGAATAATACTGTTCCTTTCTGGTCCAAATTTAATAAGTTTCTTTAGAATTTCTTTTGGTGGAGTCCTGTAAGAAAACTGCAACGCTCAGGTGACAGAATGCTGAAACCTTTTACCTTGGAAATCTGCATCATTAAATGCCTTCAGCCTTGAACACATGGTGAAAGTTGCTTACTCCATTCAAATTAGAGTTGGACTGTGTTAGTTTGAATTGGATTATAAGGCTGCTTTAGCTTCAGACAGGACTAAACAGAAGCAACCGTTCAGGAACCTGAGAAACTGTTTTATTTTGCTGAAGTACTGATGCGTCAAACTTTACATTTGTATGATCTCACTCTGTCTTGTTGATTCTTTTTCATTCTTTCCGTAAATACACTCTGGTAAGCTTTCAGCCCTCTGTATGCATTGAGAACCCAATCCCATTTCCATTGATTTTGACAGGAGTAGCACAGAATCCATAAAGCACAGTACCTGACAAGCATGCAGATGGGTAACACCAAGAGTCATATTTAGTAAGAGATCGCTGTATAACCTGTTGGAAAAAAACCAAAAGGCATATTTATTTAACAATTAATTTATATTAAAGTAATATAATTATATTGCTTGAACAGGAGGATGTTGCTTGAACAAAATTCAGGTGAGTTGAAATTGAATACAATTACATTTTTGATCACTATGGCTCCTGTAAAAATCTGTGGCTAAATAAATACCATGCAGGGACTAGATTCACTCCCTGCGGAAATCAGCAACAGGATTTGCCTGTACTCCTGCGGACACTGGCCTGGGTATTATGATAATTGGACTTGTTCCCAGTGGTTTTAGAGGATAATATCAGTCCTGGAAGTTGAGTACTGTAGAGAAACATCAAACCCACCCTGATGATGTAAAACATTTATTCAGTGTTTGCAGAAGTACTTTTGTTTCTCTGAGTCCCAATACTTACAGAAAATTATGGATGTAATTGGGAGGTGGAGCCGCAGCAGTCATTGCCAGTACAGTACCATGTACTGAAAAATGTGTAGCCTTTGGGAAAAGACTTGAGAAAATGTCTTGATTCAAAAAAAGGTAAAGGCAGTGTTTCTTGTATGATTTTTGAGTTTAGAAAAATAGCTTATTGGAGAATCCTTAATTTAAAAATAAAGCGGTGGCAGAATACTTTCAGCCTGCATTCTTTTGTCTTTGCACCAATATTTTTATAACTACAATTTCTATTCAGGCTGGATTGAATTTGTATTTTCTGCCTAGAATTAGAATGTCATGTAAAAGATTGAAAAGCTGATTGAAATTTCTCTAAAAGCTTTTTCAGCTCTCACTGGGCATAGACATTAGGAGGAATTGAGGGATGCAACTAGTACCTATATTTTGTACAGCTAATAGAGGTGATTTGATTGTGTGGGAAAACAGAAATGTCTTTCTGTATATAGAAAGAGGAGATTTCCTTCAGGGAAGTGGTAAGACATTTCATGTAAGACCATGTGAATGACATTCTTGACTTAACATCTAACAAAGCCCAAATCCTAAATGAAATGTATACCCTTATTCTCTGCATAACCTTTCTTGTATTTTATTTTGCCTTATCTTGGCTTACCTCATCTTATTGTATTCTATATTATAGTCTTATATTCTATATTCTACTTTATCTTGTTTTAGTGTATTTTATTTATTTGCGTGTTGGTATAAGT
This sequence comes from Tetrax tetrax, assembly GCA_009806455.1. NCBI lineage: Eukaryota > Metazoa > Chordata > Aves > Otidiformes > Otididae > Tetrax > Tetrax tetrax. Next base: position 378,575 of record WHYT01017371.1, on the reverse strand, counting down.
AATTAAATTCAGACATAATGATGTGTATGTGCGCGCACAACATAAATGTGGGGCTAAATGTAACACTGGAACGGTTTCAGTCACCAGAATCCGTAAGTTTGCTCCCGCTCGTATATATACAATAATACAATCTTTGATTGTACAGGCCCATACAGTTTTTTTCTGGTTTCTTTTACCCGTTTGCAGTGATTCCTAGTCCCAGTATCTTTACCCAGATAGCTTGCCCAGCCATTTCCTTAGCCATGGCTCCTGTCTTTCCCTCTCTTCCTCTGTCAGCCTCAGCTCCTGACCTTGCCAGGCGCAGAGACTCCAGCCAAGGCACAGCCGATCTCCAGGGAAGGTTATTGCAGCAATTACATGACTTATGTTAATATCCCCTAATTTTTTTGCTGTAGGCAAATCACCCTGGTTCTTGCTGGGTGACAAAACAAAGCATTAAAAAAAAAAAAAAAATTACAATAGCCTAGTTTCCCCGAAGCCTGATGTTTTTGAAAGTAATCTCACTCCTTCAAGGGGAGAAAAAAAAAAAATCTACCGTAAACATCTGGCCTTTATAATAATCTTAAATAGCTAAAATCTGACAGTTACATGCAAATTAAAATCAGCCACAGAATGGGAAGAATCGGGCAATTTTAGCAGTAAACACTGCTGGCAGTTTTGTACATCATTCTGTATTAAGCTTATTTGTTTTATTTTTTCATACATTTCTAAAAAGAACATTTTCTTTCCTCTGTATCCTTGAGACGAGTCGTATTTCTGATGTCAGCTTCCCAAGTTAACGGCGCTAGGGCCTCTCATGTTGCTGTGATGAGAACATTTGTGAACGTGTCGGCAGAAGACTAATACTAGAACAGAAACCACAAATTGGCAACTAGTTATTTTTATTTATTTCAGCAGAATTATATGTCACCTGGAGACTATTTAGAAGATTATTTGCCTGTGCTAATATTGTGTTTAAAAATAGCACTTGTATAGTGCCAACTCATTTTGGAGTTGGGTACAAATATTGAGACAAAAACCCAGCTGTTACTGCTTTTGCTGCTAATTTGAGGTGTCAAATCAGAGCTGCACTGCTCTGTGTCAGTGAATAAGGCCCCTTGTGAGATCATTCTGTTTTCCAACAGTTGAGAGTAACGGATTAATCACTGCGGCGTTGGTTGCTTTGATTATATGCCCACACGGTAGTTGTGAGCTTTAACTTAAACAGTCTGTGGGGAGGTCACGGGGTTGAGTAGGACTCACCAAAACCCCGAAGAGAGCCAGTTGAGCTTTGGCCCTCGCCTAGCGAGATCTTGGATGTCTTGAAAGCTGCGGGTGAGGACTGTGCTCAGTGCTGCGGGATGGAGTGGCAAAGCCATTTTGCTTTTTCATCAGAGGCCGTGAGAAGCAGTAAGTGTCTACTGCAAATTCCTTCCGACCTGTGTGGAAAATAGTTCTTTGCAGCAGTTGAAGATGTAACTCCTTTTACTCTACAATCTTAAAGTTAATTACAAACATTAATTATAGCAATGTATAAAATTGAAGTCTTGGTTTTATTGCTAAAAATAGATTTAGATTCACCTTTTGGAATTGGTAAACTGCCCCTGCTGTTAGTTATATTTGATGGTACATAAGGGCTGGAAGGGGTCTGAAGTAGTCGTATCTTGTCCCACCCCAGCGCAGGACCATCGAGTCCTGTGCCATTCCTGCCAGGGATTGCGTTAGTCTTTCATTACAGCCTTGCGCTGCCCATGGCTGCACACTCCGTAACAGCTCTTTGCTGTGTTTTTCCCATTCTTATTGGAAGAAACATTTCCCCTATATCTAATCAAAATTCCCCTTTCTGAAATTTAAACCTGTTATTGCTTTGTTTAACCTTTGTTGAATACAAGGGTTAGAGAAATTCTTTTCCCTTTGCAATGGCTTTTTGTGTACTTGAAAAGAGGTTTAAGAGTAAGTGTTACAAATCTGATAACACAGAGGTAGGTCTGAGGTTCTGTCACTGTTAGTGTTAAATCTTGCTGCTAATGCAGTCAACCAAATTCACATTTCATGTCTAGTATTTCAGACAGGCCCCAGGATCCTCTTCTTTATGTGCATAATTATTGACTGAAATGTCTAATCTTGCATGGATTCAACAATTTTAGTCCACATGTACACTGTGAACAGATTCCTTCATGTATTTCTGTTTACCAACACTGCACTCCCCCAGAAAGGCTTTGAGGTCTTGGAGAACTTGTCTTCCTTTCGCTGCCGGGGCCAGGCTGTTGCGTTCCCTTCTGAGCTCCACTGGCAACTTGGGGTGAGCTGCTCAATCTTTTTTTTTTTTTTTTTTTTTTTTTTTTTTTTTTTTTTTCCTCAGTTCACCCACTTCTGAACAGAAATAATGTTATTGAGAAAACTGTTTTCATGAGAGGCTTAATCATGCCTGGAGATGCCTTAGTTAAGTCTTAATAAATTTTCTAGTCTCATTTACTGGATGTATAGTTGCACTGGGGATAGGAAGCCTGGAAACCACGGCAGCTGTGGGAGAGGCAGTAATCGGGGAGTATGACAGTAATTCACTCCTGGGAATGTTACAAGCCTGCAGATGCACCATTTGCAGCTATCCGTTGCATGCACACAGATAATAATCTTGCATTAGGCCCAATTACATGGTGTTATGGACACACAACACGCGCAGTACATATGCAGCCAGCGAGCGCTCTGATAAAGCAGTGGTGTAATTGAAGAAGACAGAAGGAAATGTTCGACTTGCGCTACCAGGGCCGCAGTGCTGATACGACTGTGCCCCACCAGCCCTGCCCGTTTGCTTTTCTGCTCCATTTCGAGGTCTCACTTTCAAAATATGGGTTTATCAGAGAGTGAGGTAACTCAGCACCTTGTTCTTTCCGTGGCGTGTTGAGAGTTTTGAGCAGGAAAAGGAAATGAGTATCGTTGTTCAACCTCGAGAGAGGCCCACACACACATAGAAGTATGTGCTGGCAAAGGAGGGCTGCTGTTTGCAGGATTCCTGCTATCAAATCCTGTGTGTTAGAAGCCTGTAAAGAATCTCTAGTAAAGTAAAAGGCATTCAAAAGCAGAAACATAATAAATGAGTTGGTGACTTTTCAGATGTTTCTCTTTTACCCATCAGTAAATAGATCTGAACGTTTCTTTCTAACGGAGAATTCTGTAAATGCTGCAGTGTCCCACAATCAGCCACATGTGACACAAAGGCAGCCCGGCGTGTGTCAAAAAGCTGAATGGCCAGCCCAGTAGACCTCTAATAACTATCGTAGATGCTTATTAAGGCATGGGGAAAAGTGTTAATCAAAAATGTAACCTACCATATAATTTCTCAATTTGATTAGCTCTTTGTGCTAATCAGCTGCAGAAATGGAATGTGAAAGGAAATCAGTCTCTGTTACCAGCAAAAAACAAAGGACATCTTCAGCATACGACACGTTCTCCCCTTCCCCATTCAGTTTAATCCATTCAGATTGTGTACAAGAAGCATCGCTGTTATCTATGTATGGTATGAATATGCCTCGTACTTAGAAAAGTGGACGTTTGCATAGCGGTTTTGTCCTGTTGCCAGGGATAAAATGGGGTACTAAAACTTTTTTAAGCTGGGATGTAGCAGGTGGTGTTGTCCTCACTGTGCTATGTGTTTAACAAAAAACCCGACCTTCCTCGGTATTTTCCCACTTGAAATGTGCCTGGAAAACATTTAGACAGTTACTATTTTACAGTGTACTTATTGAGTACTAATTGAAGAAATTAGGTAGTTAATATTTCACATAATTCTGTTATGTTGTATAACTTTCTGACATCATTGCCAGAAGATCCTATTGCTTCATGTCTAGTACTTAACTGGAACAGAGCGAGTAGATATATTGTAATGAAAGTATTATTATTTCAGATTAATAAGTTACTAGGCATTCTGATATTCATTTTATGTTCTTAATTCTATCATTAATTAAATTCCAAGTAAGAGAAACAAAATCTCTGTGTACTCTGTAATTTACAGAATTTGAGGGTGTTTGACTATTGATCTGACAGCCTGGGATTTCTGCTCTCAAATTAGTCCAAGGAACATGAAAGACTGTCTAGAGTTCCTGAGTTTTTAAAATAAAATACTTGTAGGGTTCAAGATTTAAATCTTTTCCTTTTTTTTCCAAAGTATCTTCCATGAAAGTTGTGTGATTTCTTTTAGCATCAGGAGTATCATTTTTTTTCTGACTCTCGTCTAATCCTGAGCACCAGTATTCCCATTCAAGAGGGTGGAGAAAGGATAAAATATAACACATAAATATTATGTAAAAAAACCACACCGACGCTCATTTCTCCAGGTTAATGATTTTAATGTAATTACGTTGAGTCTGGAATTAACAACTCTTTGTTGGGGAACTGCAGTGATGTTTATTAATTTGGAGCAACTCATAAGGAACAGAAATGCAACTGCATGTAGTTAAATTTGCACTAAAAGTTTGAGGAAGGAGATAGGCAATTGTTTTCAAATCGTGACAGGATTGAAGAGTGAGCATTCTTTGAAAAAAATTCTGATTAGTAGAGGCTATAATTCAGCTTTATTCTTCAGAAGAAAGAAGGGAATTCCATGCATGCCATGCCTCTAACCAGTCTGGGCAACTGGCAGAGGAGTGAGTTAGCAGAGCAGTTCCTCTGGGGTTGTAAATTGAAGTCAATGGGACTATGACACTTCGTACCGGTAGAGACGTACCACCTCGAAGATTGCTGATCCCACGTTTCGCATCTTCCAAGTAGCCCTTGGAGGGTCCTTAGGACTGCCGCAGTCTGCTTCTGCTTAGCTTGCAAGATCTGACAAGGATCACGGCCCAAGGTGGGAAGTTTGCCGGCATAAATAATATTGTCTATGAACTCAGTTTCCTGATTCAGCATTTTGGATGTGAGTAGTTTACAGGGAGAGGACAGTGCTTTTTCAAGGGACAAGGGTTCTGAAGAGGTGGGAGGTGTAAGGCTGGGGAGAACCCAGCAGAATACTAGTTTCCCCATATGATATTAGAGGAGTCAGAAGATTCTGGAAGTTTTCTGTTTCTCACAGCTTCCTGGTGTTTGTGCATCTGTTTCTGTGGATTTGAATGTTACCTGGATCAAAATGAGACTGCAGCCTTGGAGCAGCTAGCAGACAACTGGAGCAGAGTTTGTTTTTCCCCTTCATGTGTTACAGATGCCACTGTATTGTGTGCTTACCCTTGTCAGGACACTAGTCCTAAAAATCATTGCTGGGAAGACTTCATGTGCATGATAGAAAGCTTTGCAAAATGCTTCTAGAGCACACTTGCACCTGAAAACATCCCCATTCAAAAGCCAAAGAGTTCCCGCTGCGTGGGAGCTGTGTGCTCTGCACGCCAGCAGCAGGGTTAAACTCCTGCAGCGGGCCTGGGCTGTAATGCAGACAGTTCGGTGTCAATTAGTGCCCTTTGCAGTGTTTAGCCTTCTTTGTTCTGCAGTAATTGCTGTTATCATAGATGTTTTATTGCCTTCATTATGGTTAACATTTAAATATCAGTGAAATAGTATGCTACTAAGTCATCTGTGGAATAGCTATCTGCTAGAGTTATCCCTGAAATTTGTGTTTAAGGAGTATATCAACTCGGCACTGACTGAGGATTCTTGGAAGGAGGGTTATATATTGATGAGTTATGGAAAACCCTTCCTTATTAGGGGCAAAACCCGCACCGCTCTCATCTGGTGTTTTGTGAGTAGAAATACTCTATGATTGGAATAATGCTTTTAATGTTAAATAGAAATATTTTATTTTAATTTAAAATAGTTATGAATCATCAAATCAGACTGTAAAGGCTGACCTTTCCACATCCAGATGAAGAATTGCACTGGGAGACGGGGCTGTGCTCTCTACCCTCAGCACAGAAGGAAGCTCACTGTCACATCCTATTCTGCCTGAATCCAGTCCACATCCTTTTGAAATCAATGGGAAGTCTGCCTTGAATTCCTATGGCTTCCATTGACTTCTGTAGTGCCACGTGTGCCCTATTCAGACATCAGCTATGTATGTGATTTAATTTCTGTGAACTGACTTTACATGTGTTTTGTATTTATCAGTGTATACCTAAAATCTTCCAGCCAAGTGTGTAGCTCATTTTTATATAACAGTCAACTGAGGCAGAGGGTAAATTAGATTTTTATGTTTTCAGGAAAAAAAAAAAAAAATATGGTGGTGCAATTAGAAATTCCATTTGTGAGCCCTGTTTGAACTTCCCAACATGCATGTGCAAATGCAAATAGCAAATAAATACAGGTATTGAGAGGTGGGCGTGTTGGTGTATGTATGTATGCACCTTTACAAGAGGTTTTCTTCACTTTCTGAAATTGTTGTACATGCTTGCTAACTGTCCAGAAAATACTTTGGTTTGCTTCACTCCCTAAATATAGGAATCAAGCAGTAGCAATTGTATGATAGAGGTTCATTTTACACCATATAAACTCCCGTAGTGGGACACTGGTGGTGTTGCCATGATATTAGCAGAAATTAGCAGAAACTCAAAGGCAGAGCTTTTCAGCCCTCCAGCTGTACGCTGGTACTCCTTGTGTTCACTTCCAGCGCTGAAGCCGCAGCCAGGTGGTGCCATGTGCAGATTGTGATGCACAGCTGGCGAAATGGCATGGCTGAGAGCTGTAAGAGCTTACTCTCAGGTTTACTTCTGAAGTTGGCAATGTTTCCTTCTTCATCTTACCCAGTAAATTCATAATAGACTGCGTTTGACTCTCTGCATATTGAGAAATGGAATACAGAAACCCGTAATTTTGTATCCCATTGATCCCAATCCTTAGCTATGTGTTTCTTGTTCAATTTTTGTCAGCATCAAGTTTTCCAGAGGGTCTGGAATTAATACTATATATTATTTTATAAGCTATGATGCACTAAGGCTTACAGCTCTTGTCAGCCTGGTGTGTGAACGTGTGTGACTCGACTGACACAGATCTCTGGCAACGTATCTCATACACATTCCAGATTTCCCAAACTTTTCTTTTACTGACATAACTCACTCTGCTCACAGGTTTGGAAAGGAAGGATAATTTTGCTCTGTTGGTGCTGTTTGCTGTCATGGATATGTCAGCCCCCAAGCTGGCTCCAGATTGATAGCACATCCCCCTGGTGCAGCACTACGCTGAAATACCAGCTACCATCCTAGTAACAAAGCGGTCATCTTCTGTCCTGCTGGGATGCAGGGCAGCAGCAACACAAACACGCTGCTGGCAGCATCAGAGCCCACTCACACACCTCTCCTGAGTGTGCCTGTGCACAGCAGTGTTACCCGGCAACCTCCTGGCTTTGCCAGTGTGCGTACGTGTCTTCCTGTGTGCCAGAAAAACAATCTTAAGAGGGTATAGTGCAATTTAGCTATCATCTGATGGTGTTGTAGATGATGGCTTTGCCAAGGGATTTCTAGGCGGAATTGTATAAATGTTTTTAAATTGGCAGATGACCAAGAGGGCTAGTTAATGTCTGTAAAACTCAAGAGCTTTTGATTAAATGTTCTATGTTAATAAATAACACGAACATCTAAATAGTTCAGGGGAGGGTAATGTGCCTTTAGGTTGCTTCAGCAGGTGTTTTCTTCAGCATGTCCACAAACGCCCAAAAGCACTATTTTCTACCAAAGTGATCCAGTAAAGCAGAGGTTGCTCCGTATGAGGTGCAGTTGTCACCGCCCGTTTCCAACAGGCAGCTGCCTCCAGCAGCAGAACTGGCCACACTGGGCCGTGATGGAGTCATCACCGCCCCCATCAATTCATGACAAACTGGGCCAACTGTATTGCAGGCTTGGTGTGCTTGGAACATGGCAGTTATGACCTGCTGGAGTGCTTTCCATTTCCTGTGCCATCTTGATAAACTTTATAGCTTCTAATTGGCTAGAGAGTCATTGATATAATTAGGAGCTACATAAATGGGAGCAGCACACTCAGCTGATGCTAATCGAGTCAGTTCATTTTTCAAAAGAAGCACTGAAGGGGTCCCCACCAGCAGCTGAGATCATTTTCTCTTTAAGCTCTGCTTTGTTAGAGCAGCAGCAATCCTTACATGCCTGGGTCATGACATGTTTTATTACAGTCCGTTCCACTAACCATACATTTTTTCATAAGGAAACCAAAGAAAGGGTACCCATCCATCCGTGTGTTTTCAAAAGAGCAATTTGAGCTGTCTGTCCCTGTCAGCTGGCTGCGTTAACAAGCCTGGGAGAGGCAACCGCTCTCTTTTTCTGTGAGAGTCACTGCTTTAAGCACAAAGCTTTCATATTGCAGCATGTGAGTTTGATGTTCCTCTACTCAAGTTGCACCAGGTTTTCAAGCAAAGTGGCAGCTTAACCAAAAAGTCTGGATCTGTTCCAGCAGTTGATAAAAACTCATCTCTCAGACATGGTAAATATAACTTTCATCCATCCTTACGCAGCTGATGGTTGCTTTGCCCTAACATCTTTCATGATATGTCACAGGTATCAGCTTGCAGCCTGGCAGATTTATTACCAAGACTTTTAGTACCTTGTTTCTGTACATAGTGTTGGTGAAGAAATGTAAATAATTAATCAATCTATTATTCTTTTCTCTCTCTTTTTTTTTCTCCTAACAGTACTCTCAACAATAACAACATCACCCGGATTCCTGTTACCAGTTTCAACCACATGCCAAAGATCAGGACTCTGTGAGTAATATTTTCAAACTTAATAATAACAATAACTGTGTAAACCAACTTTTTGAATATTTGTCATCTTGCAATAATATTATTTTAGTCTCTTCCCGATGTGAACAGTTCACCCTACTCTCCTGAGAAGGGCATTCCCTGAAGAGGCCTCCCCCTGTGAGGGCTGTGGCGGGCAGGGCCAGGCCTCGCAGCTGGGCAGCCTCGGGCTCCTCTGTGAGGACGGGGACAGCTGAGGCCGGGCCAGGACATCGGCCCACGGGTGGGACCGGCTCAAATAGAGCCCGTGGCCAGGTGGGGTGGGCCCGGGCAGGGCTGGAGGTCCACATTGCTGGGGTGTCGGCTGAGGGCGCTGGGCTGGGGTCCTGGGCCAGGGCAGGGCTGGGGCAGCCCTGGGGCCCGGCTGAGGCTGGCAGGGTAGTGAAGGCCCTGACAGCGAGTTCACCAGATTTACCCATGGTTAAGTTAGATTCAGTTTTATCAAGATTTTTAATTTACCAGGAACTGCAACTAGAGGTTTTTTGTTGTGGGAAAATCTGTAACATGAATTGTGTTCCAAGCTGGAACATCACCAAAATGGCGAAAACTGCTCAGATGGATCAAGTTATTTTAATATCCTGTGTTTAAATCATATTTCTTCTTTTCAAATTCAGAATACTAATTTCTGAAACAATAAATTTTTTAAGGAACTTGAAATAAGCTTTTTTCCAGATACTTTCTGAAACAAAATGCCACTGATGCTGATGCATTTTTTATAAAAGCTTCTCTTATGTCAAATCCATTTATCTATAGCTGGGCACCATTCCCCTGGAAAAGCTCTGATCAGCTTTCATAGACCAAAATACAAAGTGTGTATTTGCATAATTTAGCCATAGCCTACCAAAAACATTTTCTTTAATAAATTATTCCTTTAGGGAATACATAAGTTCAGGAAAAGTCCTGTTTAAACAAAGTCTCTCTGTTTTTTCCTCCAAAATCTCAAACTCAACCAAGATGTATTTAGTCCTAAAAGCAAAGAAAGGGATATAGTAGCTAGCCTAAAAATTTTCCGTAGTACTGGAAAAAAAAAAAAAGCGTCAAGGATGCTACGTATGCATGTGTAAAATCATATCAGTACTGAAGAAAAATGGCTCTTACTCAAGTCAGTCTATGTAAGGTAACCTCTGATTTAAATTTACATTTACATTCTTCATTAAGTGGTGGCATTCATAGCTCTTAATGTAAGTAATTAAATGGAAATTAGATGTTTGTCTTTTAGAAAAGAATGGATGAAGACGACAAAGGTGTAGGGTTAAGGTTCCTGGAGTTTTGCCTTTTTTCTTTCAATTACAGTGGTCCAGAAAATTTGCCTCGCTCCTTCGTGTTAGTCAGTCTTGTCTGTTACCAGAGCTCAATGCCTTCTGCCATTTTCCTCTTAGTTTAATTTCGGAGATGGCTTTGTATTTAGCTCCCTGGAGACTTACACTGACTAATCTCCCTATGCTGTAATTAAGGGGAAAAAAGAAAAAAAAAAAAAAAAAAAGGAAGGAAGTAATAAATAGGATTTATAAAGGGAAGCTTTTATATTTAATTCTGAGAGCCACATTTTATAAAACATGAATGCTGACCCACTCTAAAAGGATTTGCTGGAAATTTAATTTAGGATCTATGGCTAAAAGGGCACCTTTGCAAACTTGCATTCGTATTCATTCATCTCATGTTCTGTAAAGGTAGTTTCATCAATATCAAGTGGCATGTTCCAGTCGCCAAAGACTGCCACATAACATGCAGTACCCTCCTTAGCAGTTCAAAATATGAATTAAAAAGCCCAACATAGACAGGTAGAAATACAGTAAAATGGTTTTGTTTTCTGTATTTCCTTACATCTGTTTCAACAGAGACAGAAAAGTCGTCAAAATAGCAATTAATATAAGGGATCAAATCAGATGACATGAAGTCATCTTAGCACTTTTCACAATTAATGCTTTATTAATTATAATTATTAATAAAACAAGTTTGCATAGCTACGAATTAATCTGTTTTCTGAATATCTTCTGTTCAGAATTTAGGCTAATACTCTTTGATAAATCAAGTTTTGTGTAAATGGATAGTAATCCCCTAACAACTAAAATATGCACCTGAGCACGTGTAAAACTGATCTGGTTTTGTTCACCTATGTAAAATATTTATATGAAGATATTATTGCAGGGGAAACGTTAATATTCTCTCTAGTTTCCTGAGCTTTGTTTCACTCAGTGGCCTGTTTCTCCTGTATTTTAATATACAACCTCAGTGAACGGTTTGCACAAAAGGAGAAAGCTGTCTGAGGCGTAATGGCTGAATAGGATCTACTACTTAATGATGTTCCTTGCAGTTTGGTGACTCTGCTCTTTTCTTAAAAAATTCTCATCAGTTTGTACACCTCAAATACATTCACATGACCTTTTTTTAGAAGCTCTTGTAGGGAGTCCCTGCTCGGAATGTTACATCAGTAGGGACAAGCCCTTTTTCCATCCAGCTGAGGCCCAGCGCAGCCGGGATGGTGTTCTGCCTGTGTTTCTCTTGGACGCACTGGTGAGATCCATTAGCAGGGCATTTGGGGCTGCTTGTGCTGCAGCTGCATCTGCTGTGATAGTTCTTGAGATAAATAGCTTTTTCTTCATGGTTCTCAAAGCAATCTTCTCTTTTAAGGAGAGAGAAGGAAAAATAAAGAGTATATTCAACTTGAAAAGTGCTAGTAAGATTTGAAGCACTTGAAGAATTCTTTAAAAAAAAAATCAACTCTTATGTGCTAACCTTTCTTATTTAACTGTCTTTTCTGTTGCTAAGTTTCATTGATCTTTTAGCCTTGATTGGAAGCGACAAGAATTAGTTTTTATTGATCTGCTTTCCTTTGCTTGAAACAGCTTTATTTATGTTAAAGCATGCCCCCCATACCTATTCGTTTAATTAAAAGTGTCCCGTTTTCTCTGCGTGTGTGAGAGTAAGACTGGTAATTGTGTAATTTGTGTAATTTTTTTTTAATTTAAGGGTAAACTGAAAATGTACCAAACTGCTTCAGTGTTTTTCATGTTCACGGGGAATTGGTGTATTGTGTTTTTGAAGTACTGTAGAAAGTCTTTTTGTGACTGTATTCATTAATGAAATTATCAAGTCTACTTTGTTAGACTTGATAGGCTCTCTAAATGGTCTCCTCTCAAAAGCGAACTGTAGAATATCTGCACAAAACAACTTGAACAAATGACAAGACAGGGCTCTGCTGAGGGAGACGGGCTGACCAAGAGGTGACAGTTTACATACTAACGCGGAAAACCCAGAAAGCAGCTGGCCTGGTGTAATGAGGGGAAAAACCCCAACTCTTAGAACGGGAAAGCTGCCCCTTTTTGTGAAATTGTGGTTTTATTACTCCCGCTTGCCTACGTCCATACAGAGGAATGCAGGGAATGGCATGGGGTGAAACAGAGGAAGATGAGTCTGAGTATCAGTGTTGACTGCCGTAGTGGGAAGGGGTAATGCTTTGAGGATTTAAATGAAATGCTTACTCTCTAAATTAGAACCAAGTCTTACTTAGGATGATTTCTGGATAGGTGATACTTGTTTTTGTTTTCTTTGTAATTGTATTTGTTCTTTCAATCAACAGATTAATGGTTCACAGTAACAAAACATTTTACTAGAAGTCTAACTTACTGCAGTGTCAATTAAATAGCTTCATAATCCCTAAAAACGAGGTCTTCTAGCCATCCTTCTAAAACAATTACATTTTACAGTGCTCTCAGGAGACTAGCATCTTTCTTAACTGAGCATAAACTCGCAGTTCCAGATTTGTGGTCTTTTACTGTGATTGCCCACCCCAGACATACAAATCTGGGTACTGTCAGCCACTGCTGACCTGCCCTGCTCCTGTGCGATATGAAGATCTCACAGATAGACAGTTAATTTCTTTGGTGGATGGACAACGCTAAATCCTGTGCACACAAATTGTGTGGGTTTTTTAAAATGTGATGCCTGTAATATTAGTGAATAATGCTTTGTCTAACCATTTCTGACAGGATTTTCAAACTGTTTTATCACTTCAGCCTTAGTGCAAATGTATGACTCATTACAAGGAATGAAATAATTAACATCCTGGGCTTTTGTTTTGACCTGAAGTTTGGTAGCTATTAAAATTACCAGATTCACTCCCTGAATGCATCATCATTTTGCAGACTTTCCCCCACGATGTCATAATGCTGCTGCAAGTCTCTAGTGCCAGGGGTGAAGCAGGCTGGGAAGGGAGCTGCCTGGCGGGATCTTCCATTACAAAGAAGAACCCCACCATTGCTGTGTGGCATGACCCTGTTGTGACCCTTCTTCATCATGAGTTGAAAAATCCTGTCTAGGACTTGCATACTTGTGTTAAATTGCCACAGTAAAAAGAGCATTGGTGAATTTGTACAGACAACGCAAGATCATACAAGCTATCAATAACTGCTGGTGTGTGGAGTGTCTCTCTCTCCGCAAAGGATAGAGAAGAGGGGAGAATCACCTAGCATCCTGTTTTTCAGCCTGGTCCTCTTGTTTATCGAAGCCGTCCTTTGAATTCGCTCAAATATATCACATTCATGCAGTTATTTCCAATGTGAAATTACAGTGATGACTTGGAAGAAACTTAAACTCTGCATGTTCTTTTCTCTAGAATGGCCAGCTCGTGATTGGGTGTGTAGGTACGGCTTAGCTTCATTCTCCCAAGCCATTATAAATGATAGCACTAATTTATATGAATACATTTGTATATATTATATGTCAACACAGACAGTCAAGACCTGCCTCAGCTGTGACCAGTGACCTGCAATGCTCCTACTGAGGCCGTAGCAAAGAGCCAGACAGACTTGTGCTTGATTGCTCTGGTTTGCGTCTTCTGCTGACTGTGTCACTACTGCTAACTGCAGGGTTGTTCTGTCTTTCGTAGGCGGCTTCACTCCAACTTCCTGCACTGCGACTGCCACCTGGCATGGCTGTCGGACTGGCTGCGGCAGAGGCGCACCATCGGGCAGTTCACCTTCTGCTTGGCACCCGTAAACCTGCGGGGTTTTCTTGTGGCAGAGGTTCAGAAGAAGGACTTTGTCTGCTCTGGTAATGATGCCAATTATTCATTTATCTATCAGCTGACGATAAGTTTTATATTGATATTCGTATAAAAGCAGTGAGTGGAAAATGATTATGTTGTGTTTGAATGCCATTCTGTAGCAGGCCTGTTTGTTTTTATCATTGCTAAACTGTATGAGAGTAGATAAAATTGTTAATTTTTTCAGCTTTATAAGAATTATTGGATTCCAGTTAACATTTCAGTTCTCAAATTATTTTTCTTCTGCTTTAGCATTGCCAATGATATCAACACAAGAAATCAGTTAAGTGTGGATAATTTGGTGTTTCTCAAGGGAAGAGCTCTATAGCTGACGGGAATACAAAAGAAAGGAAATAGAAAATGCTAAGCCGAGTCTGTTGATAAATGATTGGACTATAGAACAGGAGGAGCAGATTGCATTCCAGGGACTGAAACAGGGTTCTTACGGAGCCAGTGCACTTCGCTGTTCTGCAAGTTTCCACACTGATAAATAAGGCTGATGATACATGGCCAGCTCACAAACCATGTGTCTGTATGTTGGGCCTATTCATCACGTCTCTGGAACTGCACTTGGCTTTTTTGTAATAGAAAGGCATTTTCTTAAAAGAAAATAAAAAGAAAGGGGGAAAAGAGAGAAAGGAAAAAAAAATAGAAGATTTGGAAAAAGAAATCTCTGAATTTGGCTGAAAGGAAGAAATCTGTCAGAGGAGAGGCATGGCAGTGTGTATGCTGTGGGAGAAGAAAGGAAAATACCGGACACGAGTTTGGAGATAGTTTTGCAGGTCAAATGGTAAGTGACACACAGACTTTGTTACAAAGCGGATGAGAGTCCTAATCTTGATAGACTGTGAGTCTTGTGGTATTGTGCTCTTTATCTCTCACAGCCTGCGAACCCTAGAGCTTTATCCTTTTGGAATAGTGGTTGACTAATGGAAATACAGGACAAGTGCTCGTGCTAGAAATGTTCTTAGGCATGCCTTTTTTCTATAGTTTCATTTACATGTGACAAAGAAAGAGAGAAGCTGTTGTACTTGGAGAAGAATGGCTTAATCCCCTTAATGAAATCATGGATGGTAATGCCCAGCCCTGGAGGTGTGCAGGAAGTGTTATGAGCACATGGAAAATTAAATTGTGCACCAGTGATTTTTGTGACATGATTTTCAAGAGTGCTGAGCAGCTTCTATGCAGTTGTGAATATTTGAGGATGCTCAGAATATCTGATAAATTACATCAAAAGTTTAAATAAAAGTTTGGAAATCTAACAGTCTTGGGAGTGGAAGGATAAAAGAAATGGATAAATGAATTAAGCTATTAGCAGAATCTAATTTTACCAAAGAGGTAACCATAGCGTTTCTTTCTTATGAAATGAAGTTTCAGATGGGGCATGAGTTCAGCTATTTGGATTTATGATTTAGTGAAGTGAAGGAAAAAGAGTTGTTTAAATCAGGAGAGGAGATAATAATTGCTGAATGAGAAATGTAACGTGGACAGAACTCATCTAAATGGAGTTTTCTGTGCAGACTATAACTTCTGTAAGAGGAAAGATTTTTAACAGTTGCCTGTTGGACCAAGAACATGTAAGACAACTCTTAAGATTGGCTCGTTTGTTATTAAAACATAAATTAATAAAAACTAAGGGAAAGAAGCTTCCAGTGAGACAGTCCATCAACTGTATCCCCTAGCCCTCATTTGGAAAATATACTGAAAAAGAAATGCATCTGAAGAGCTCATTTTAGTGGAGGATTTAGCAGAGAACTCGGCTTAGTACATGCTAGTTCCCCTAAAACCTACATGGATAGCTAGTTTAAAGAGGATATAAATCTTCCCTGCTCCTTATTACAGTTCTTATTCCTGATTTTACAGCATAATTTGTTCATGTTTGACTATGAAGTCAAACTAGAACAGGAGGTGCATAGTGAACTGAACTTGTCTCTCTGGAAAGGTATTTTATACAATTTAAGCTTATATGAATCACTGTAACTGGCCTCAAGCTAGCAGTGAAAGCTGCCTTTGCGTCATAGTTAAGAAGAACTGAAATGCAGGGTACTGAACGCCCGTTTCAGTATAGACTCAGCATTTCAGGCACTTGTGTTTTCATGGTAGTGGGAATACATCACAGCAAAAGGAAACCCAGCTTTTCCCCCACTGTGAAATGGACTTGATCACAGCATTCCTGTTCAGTGCTTGTGCTGTTGCATGCCTCAAAGCAGGAACAGGAGAATCAACTTATTTGGGGATAGGCGAAAAACATACTTGAAAAATTGATTTGTGTTCATTCTTTGAAACCTATGCAAAAATAGTTGGGGTTTTAAAAATAATTTTACGACACATGTTCCTTTGGGAACAAATTTTGAATGCTACATATCAAGGAACAGCATAAATTGGAAAAGCGAAACACTGATAGAGCAGTGCCATAACTGGAACCCAAATTGCTTGATGCCTTCTGGACACTCTGCTGCTAGTCCTGCACAGTGATGTTTATCAGCATTAGAGGCAAAGTGTCTAAGATAATGTTGCTGAAGTCAGAGTGATGGGTAGATACATCTGTGTAAACTGAGAGTCAGCCTTTCGAAAATGTTGTTCAGCTTGTGCACGTAAATTACAAAAATGTTAATTCAGACAGTGCTTGTAGGCAAATCGTGAGCAGCGGAAAAGCTATTCCAGGTTTCACTTCTTCATGCCCAAGAGCATTTGGCTCAGGACTGTAGGTAAATGTGTAGGATTAAATAGTGCACAGTTGCCTGGAGAAAGGTTTTCAAATATGTCTAATTGGATTTGTGTTACTGAGGACGCAGGGGAAAGGTCGTTAACAGAACTGAGCAGGGTTGGGACTAGATGGCTCCTCGCCATTGGAGGAGAGGAGAGAATTGAGTGCTGCTGGCAGTCCTGTCACCCACCAGAGCCTTCTGGCTGGCTTCTTCAGCAAGCTGTCCCCTCCTCGTAGGAGAGCCTCTCCTCCAGAGCCACACCTGACTGAGCAGCCTTCCTGGGCCTTTGCCTTAAAGCCATCTGTTCCCAAAGAAATCTCCAGGCTCTTCCTGCTGCACAGCCGGTTCTTGAGCTCAGGGATGTGCTTGGTGAGATGGTCTCCTACAAGTCATTATATTGTAGATGGGGAGACTGTGGGGCACCAGGGTGCCCCAGTTGATGTGCTTGCATGTAGCATGATGTATTTCTCCTCTCTCTCCACCATAACCTTGCAATTCACAGCCACATTGCCGTGACAAGAGAAATGGTACACTAAGCAGAGACTTAATGTCGACTGAAATACTGTCTGCACTCCGCACCCTGGGAACTGTTTATTTTTCTATTCCCTTAGCTAGCAGAGAAGTGTCTGGGGTGCTGGCTTATGCTCAGTACCTCGTAGAGCCTTCCAGTCTTTGCTTGCATCAACCGCACATTCCCACGTTTGATGTTTCACTGGCCTCTCTTTCTCTAACTCTGACTTTCTGAAATGCGCACGCTCTCTCTCTCTCTGCCTGTTTGTCTGTCTCTTGTCCTCCTCTGACCTCCTTGGGATAGTAATTTTATTTAGTTTTCGTCTCATGTAAGTTTTATTGTCGCTCTTTGATTTTTCTTCTATCTGCTCTTTACTTACTGAAGTTGAAATCAATCTAAATATTGATTGATTACATCAAGTCATAATGTGTTTTCTCGCCTGCATTAGTGTGGCTGTAAAGCTTTGCGAACTGAAGCAGAGAGCTCCTGGAGTTATACCATCAGCACAAAAGATCACCTTCATCTTTTCAGTGCTCTGTGCAGGACCCACTGAGTGACCCCCTTTCTATTATTTTGTAGTGCTGAATCACTCTGGTTTCCCTCAGTATATACATGAGAAAATAGATATACGTCTGAACTGCGTCTATGAGAATAGGGCAGATGCATTCAGGAGCACTGTGGCTCATACCATGATGTGTAGCACACCTCAGCCACCTCTGTCCTCAGCCGCTGCTTCAGAATAGCTCCCTCAAACGCCACCAGTTCTCAGCGGCTTGCTTCCAGAGGAGACTGGTAGATAAGCAGGCAGAGGCTGTGGATTGATTTCAGTGGGTGGTGGGAAGTTGATTTTTCTCTTGTACTGCTGCTGCCAGTTCTGAGACAGTATGTCAGGACTTGGTGTTGACTCTGAAGGCACGGGTTGGTTCAGATCTGTTCCAGTTTTGGCCGGTAGCTTGAGGTATTTTACAGTGGACAGCGTTTACAATGGAGTGTGAAGATTGGATGAGATTTCTTAGAATAGATCAGAGATTGATATGTCTAACAGTTAATGAATTAATCATTTTCCTATGAAAGAGGTACTAGATTATAAAAATTTTGACATTAATTTGAAGCTGATTTCTCCTGTATGTCTTGCAATATGAAATTGAACAAAGTTTAAGTCTAAAATGTATGATTTTAAGTACTTTTCTAAGATAGTTTCCTGTATGAATCAGGCATTGTAGAGAAGGGAGTTGTATCCATACATCATTCTCTTTTTCGTTAGAAACCATTTTCTCTGGTTCTTAATCCTTAGTTCCCACTCAGAGGATCTATAAGAACCAGAAGAAAATCAAGATGCATAATTTGGATGAAACAAGTTAAAATTCAGTCTGAAATTGATGCAAGAGAGAAAGTATTACCAGAGCCAACTTTCTAGTGATTTCTGCCTAATAAACTGATACTGATTTTAAGAAAATAGTAGATTGATCCAAATCTGAGTTGAAGATCTAGAATTTCTGATTCATACAGTGTGACTGCAGCTGAGGTGTCATAAAGAGGAAAATATGTTAGCTTGCTGGTGCTTAATGCAGACTGGGAGCCCTAACGAGGAAGCAGATTTATTTGTTTAGGTGAGGTCAGACAGTCTTAAAACATAGCTGTTACACTCTGGCTCAGACCACAAAGCTCAGTAGATTGTCTTGCCCCATTTTTCTCCTAATAACTTCATAGCATATTGTTGAAGAGAAAACCAACGATGAGTAACTAACAAAATAGCACTCCTCAAGCTTAGTATCTTAATGAGAACATTCAGAAGATGCCAAAGGAAAAGCGTGTGGGGAGAGGAACTCCCCCCATCTGCTCCTCTTTGAAAGACTCTGCGATGATGTCGCTGCATAGTGAGCAGCAGGTCTGCTGCTTTCATCGTGGGACGTGGGGGTACTGCCGGCACGGAAGATCGGTGCTCCCTGGAAGCTAAGGAGGGAGGAGGACTATTTGCTAATTCTGCAGATTTTGCCGGTGCTGGGCAGTAGCGATTGCTCCTGAGCGGTTTCTCTCCATGCAGCCCATCCCAGCTCATGCAGAGAGGGGCTGCTAATGGCCCTCAGCTTTAATGGTCACTGGAAGCTGGACGAAGTGGGAGAAGGAGGCCTTTTCTCTGTGGGTGTGCGTGTGAATGGTCACTTTCTGCCGTGCGGGACATCCTCAGTGCGCAGCTGCTTTACTGCTTTTAGAAGTGAACTTAACCGTTTCTTCTGACCTCTTTCCAGAAGAGTGACCTGTGAGTCATATTAGACAAATAACATCTTTTCTCTCACTGCGAAGTTGGTTCATGCTTTTAGTGACCATCAACAGACCCAGTAAGTGCTCTTACAGTGGAGTCTCTGCAGGACTTTGTGTTGTATGACTTTTAAAATCTTCTGGTAGAAATTGTGCTTTAAGTTTAACGTTAGAAAATTTTTGTGGAACTCTGGAAGAATGTTTACCTCCTGTTATAATCAATCTCAGATAAACTGCGATTAGCATGTCTCCAAACCTCCTATAGGATTTCATTTGAAGAATTTCACTACTGTGCATTTATTAGTCCTTGCCCACTCATCTGGAAAAAAAAGTGTTCCTCACTCCAGATCTGGCCATTGGGTGAGCTCTTCACCAGACTGGACTTCTTGGGTATAATTATAGAACAGAATCATGGAATAGTTTGGGTTGGAAGAGATCTTTATAGGTTATCGAGAAATGCCACATTCTGCCCAACATCCTCTGAAGAGCTGTGTCAATCTGTAATGCTTCTGATTGAAGTGAATCCCATCTTCCCCCTTGTCCTGAAGAGCCCAGCTTTTGTGCTGAGGCAGGGAAGGTCCTGGGTTAGCTGTGGCGGGGAGCAGAGGCTGACAAACGTGCAACCAAACAAAATCGAGTAGTGTTTAAAACTCCTTTTCAAATACTAGCAAATCAAACCCCAGGGACTCAAAGTCTAGTCTTGAACTGTTCCTATCCCTTCCGTAACTTTGTCAAACTTCATAGTGAAACCGTTCAGGTTCTTTAATGGATAACCTGCTTAGAAGGCCATTCCAGAACTGTACTCCCTTCATAGGCGTACAATTGATCATGACCATTATCTGTCATTTAACCTTGTACAGGTGCTATCCTTTCACTTAAATAGTCTTCCTCTTCATTTTTATGATTGAATATATTCATAAGTTCACTGTATTATTTCTGCACC